>JAOTRN010000051.1:17342444-17352668 GCA_028566695.1 Bagroides melapterus
ATGGCGCATGCATTTTGAAGAATAAATATTGTTAAAAAATTTACATGCCAACTTTTTTTTTAGGATTTATGTGTAAAAATGTGGAAAATATGTGAAATTATTGTATGTAATTCAGTTTCATTTTATTTGTAGAGCACTTTTAACAATGGACACTGAACAAGCCAAAGGCAACATGACATTGAAAAACTCCCTGATATGATAAGAGGAAGAAACCTTGGGAGAAACCTGACTCAAAAGGGAACCCGTCCTCAGTCAGGGGGACACCAGAGAGTGAGATCATTTCCTTTCTACAACTACATATAGTCAAGTGGAATTGTAACCAGGAGCTTTTAAGCAAAGTACGAGTAATGTTAATGGCCATTTATATGAAGGAGCCAATAATTGGACGGACTATCTGGCTGTCATGTGTTTGAGGAATGCAAGGTGGGCATCATGGAGAAAAAGGAACTGCACTGGCATGACACAACTAGCTCAAATAGCCAGACGTGCGTCATAAGAGCAGCTCCGTTCCTCCCTGTCGATGAGGGCTGACTGGCATGGTGGAAAACTCACAGACTGCATCTGGGTCAAATACGTCACCGTATACAGCTCAACCTTTCTTTCTGACCAAATGCTTTTGCTGCTTGGCATGCAGAAAGTGCAATAACCTTCAACTGCACTTTGGTTGAAACATTATATGTTAGGCTTGTTTGGTTTATAAAATTACTACAATGAATACTGTCCAATATTTTTGTGAATAGACTGCTATATGTACTTTTTAAAACAAACCGTCTCCGCAAAGACACAAATACACAGAAAGAGCAAAGTTACACTACACGAGAAATATCACCACACGCTTACTTCTTGCTACAGAGGCAGCAAGAATGCATTGTTTTGGTACAGGGTTGCAGGTAGATACTGACTGAAATCTCTACAAACCTGAAGCTCTGATCCTGAGAGCTGATAGGATAGCTGCTGTGACGCTCCCTGAATAAAGAAAAACATTCAGAGCGCTAAAAGAAGTGGACTTGATTACATAATTTCACCCTGCTCACAATTTCGATCCAACTTTACACAGTCAAGATTAAAGCTTTGATGTCTGCCATTGTTTACGACAATCCGTATTAGTTGAGTAACGTGTAAATAAAAGCTTTGTGTCTGGGTTATGAAAAAGCACTGCAATACAATAACTCATTAAACCTCTGATCCTTGTGCAGTAAGTTGATCATGAGAATACCCTGTAGAGACAACTGGGCTCTAACCAGCCTACCTCTCCTAATTAACCTTAATGTAGAATTAACATATGTATACATCTTCAACTTCACAATTTCAGTAATGAGGCAACTAGGACTTCACAAAGTAATAGAGGATACACAATAAGACCAATTGCCTTCATAATTCAGCCACTACTGACGATTATCAATATCTACCAAATCACCAAGCTCAGTGAGATCATAAATCAACAAGCTCTAAATATATGGTCAAGGTTAAAATAACAGAAAAACAGCCATAGCGATAGCAGAGATTCAAAGTGAAATGAAACCATGCACAACCAAACATCTTTTATCAATTGTTTCAACCGAAGGCAGCAAGCATAAGACTGTGTGTGTGTGTGTGTGTGTGTGTGAAGTGGAAAACAAAGTAGAGCAAAATAGTACTGAAGACCATGCTTGAAACTCCACCATCTCTCTAGTTAGCCAACTCCCTATAAAATCTGATCTCTCAGTCTTTCTCCATGAGTGATGTTTCTGCGCAACATTAATACGCCAACTGCGAGCAGTTCAGTTTGTATCAAACATTTTCTCATTTATTTCAAAACTCAACAGGACAGACAAAGAAGGTTTCAGCCATCATCACTCCCCATCTGAATTCTTTGAATTGCTCTGTGTTTTAGCCTGCAATAAACAACCACACTCTCAAAAATAGCAACCCTGTGAATTCACACTCGACTTCAATCCAATATTGCTCTTTCTGCATTTATAAACGTCTAGAAACATAGGTATCCATTTTAGTAAACACCACTAGGACAAAACCTCTACCAGAAAGATGGGTTTGCCATCCAAGTTTCTCTGCTCTGTTCATCCAAAACACTCCCTCACACATATTACAACCACCTCCCTATATCATTCACCACAGCCTTACAGCTGGCCCCTCCACCAGCATGGTCACTTTTGCACACAGTTCCTAACAATGTTCATAACAATAACATCTTGCCCAACAGAAAAATGTCAAATATACAAGTTTATACCCTGATCCTGCAACAGCAACCCTTAAGAATATGACAGGTTTATGACCCCTTGTGGGCACCTACCATCCAGCAGTCTGCCAGGCTCCTGATTCATTTTCATCAAGAGACCACTCTCCCTCTCAGCATGACCAAACTTCCTCTATGCCCGTATACCGACATACCTCTTTACCTCTAAACTATAATAATCCTAGACACAACTAGAATTTATCCTTGATAACCACTTAGCCCTAAATGATAATTCCCTGTGCATCAGAAATGAAATCACTGTCATTAAGCATAATCCAAGACAATTCTAATACACAAGTATATAAAGTAAGTCTGCTTCCTCCTTTAGGCATGTACACTCCCCATTCTCCTCCACACTTCTTCACCTACTCAGATAATGGCATTCTCAGACATTCCATCAACTCCAGAACTGCCTCTCTATCCATCTTGCCAAAATCACTCTCTTGAGTCATGTAAGTTTTCAACATGTGGGAGTCAATACTTGCTGTCATTTGGGAGCTTGAAAGAACAGGCAGTGTCATTCTAATTCATTCCACATTTATTGTATAATTTATAGTCAATAAAGATGTTCCACTTTGTGACCCTAAAGCCATTGCATCACTGCCACACTACCACAAGACTCGGCTTTCACCCTACCATTCTACAAGTTCACCTGGCTGCCATTCATCTCAAGAAAGTCTTTAACTAGATCCCTGCATGCCCCTTTTAAGGACTTGTAGATCACATTTCCAGAATGTCACATCTCCAGGAGTTTATCATACTAAAGCTGCACCCAGACCAATATACAGAGACTCAGAAAAAAATGCCTAAATCTGCAGCCTTGTTAAGTTAAGTTCTTGTTAAGCTCCACATGTCCACAACTGATCTTCATATTCATCTGTTAGAGGACAGGTTCTGCACTGTCACAAATACAGTGAGCCAGAAGCCATCTGATGTTTGTACTGATTAGAAAGGAGCTGGATTTTAGTTGGATCATGGGAAAAATAGAAAATAAGAGCATATTACTGCGTAAACAAAAAAAAAACCTAAAACATTATATCACCATTTAAAACTGCTTAAATCATTTGTTTTCAAGGCCTCTTAAATCTGGGAGGAAAAAATCACTTTTGAAAAGACTGAGAAACTTTGGCAGACACTACACTGGCCTACTGCTGAATTTTTTTTTGTGCCAGTTGAAAAGTGATTCCAGCCAAAGACATTAATCAGGAAGTCTGTGTGATCAATCTGCTGGTCACAGCCACAAAAAGAGACCACATCACAAAGTGAGTACAGACTTGCATCTGTCTTTTCAAAAGACAAAGAATCTTCCTGTAAATTATGTCAACACATTTTAGAACAGAAGTTTAGTTTTTCTAATCAGAATGAAATTTGAATTTCATAGCATAAACTCCTTTATCTGTAATACACAGATTGTGCAAAAAGTCAGGAAGTAATGGGAATACGTTATATAGAAATATGTATAAAAATATATAGAATGAGAAATATAGAATAAAGAAATATCTAGAACAAATCTGAATTTGTTGATCAAAATGCAAACACATGACACTGCAGCTGAGAAAATGAGTAAAGCATATTGTAAATAACAAATTTTTAATAATAAATATAAAAGAGATTATGTATATATAATTTCTCCGTCACAGACTTTTAAGAAACGCTGTCACGTACAAGTGACTAATACAACCAAGTCTTCAAATTTGCCTAAAGGAACAATGTCTAAGAAAAACAGCATGAAAATAAACAAACACAGCTCACTAGCATTTACAGAAAAATAATTCTTGCTAATTTAACTTCCTAGCTAGCTTATATTCCTAATTATGTGGGCTAATAATTCAACCACAACCACACTACGTTCATATTTATTATGGTTCAATAAATAGAATAACAAAATTAGCAGCTGTTACTAACTAATAATAAGAATATAATTAAAAATGTATTTATATACTAAATTTACTGTTACTAACTGTATACCTGTAATATAACTTGTATTTATGTATATTTGTGTGACTTTCAGGGTTCAAATCAAATGACTGCCATTAAATATAAGTTTTAAATATTCACTACAAAACTAGAAACAAGCATCATTTCCATTAAAAATATGACATTCTTTACATTATATATCATATACGAGTTGATATTAATTAAGGAACTTTCTGTATAAGCAAACAGTAAAACCACACCCATGAAGTGGAATGATTTGGTTTTGTTGGTCTGTTCATATAAAATACAAGCTCACAACGCTAAGACCAGGTCTGTATGTGTTGTGACGCAGGCAGAAGCCCACATCACTGCGGTAGATCTGCTGCCACGCTGAAGGCTGTACTGTTTTACTATAAACTTGGTCTTTATCAGAGCACCAATTTGTAGCAGGTATACAAGTTAAATTTTGTGAGATATATAATGACTTTTTTCCATATATTCATACACACAAACGTGTATATAGCGTGAAATGCTATGACTATATTATAATCTAGATTTATCGTACGTGAAGGAATAGTCCAGAATTGTTTGACAGTGATTAAACCAAAAAAACTTTTACACCACATTATGTCTACTGACATAAGACAGGATAAATTGTTGACTCACATCTCACATATAATGGAAGTCTAAGGAAAGTTTTGAGGGTTTTATTTTTTTTTCATTAATTATTTGTCAATTTTTTCCATTGAAAAATGGGATTTCTTTTTCAAAGAAAAGAATTTATACTATTTACGCTATACTACATTTCTCCAGTGAGCAAATGTTAGGTAAGACTACATAAGAACATCTTCAGTAACCCTTTTTTATGACTGTTTTATACTTTATTTTTTTAAAGCTGTAACAATTTGTGTGTGGGGGGGTTGCCTTTTTTTTTTTATTATATAGTTACATATTTTTTTCATTTATGACAACATTCAAGATCTCCCCTTAGGCTTTCATTATCAGTG
Organism: Bagroides melapterus; assembly: GCA_028566695.1. Classification (NCBI taxonomy): domain Eukaryota; kingdom Metazoa; phylum Chordata; class Actinopteri; order Siluriformes; family Bagridae; genus Bagroides; species Bagroides melapterus. Next base: position 17,347,602 of record JAOTRN010000051.1, read on the forward strand.
AGTGTTAAATAAACAAGCTTTTCTCAGGTCAGGGATATTTGTTTCTTTTTTTTTTTTTTTTTTTTTTGCTGTGATAATCGAACCTGCTACAGATGTAGTGGATGAAGAATGAGCTGTAAACCATAACACTATCTCTTTCAGAAACTATGTGTAATCATGCTGTGGATAAAATCAGTCATAGCACATCACATGTCTCAGCCAAGTGACCTAGTGAAATGCCAGCTGACTTCCAAATGCTTCATACCAAAGTGGTTTATTTGCATATTGCACAAGAAAAAATGCGATGCAATCGCTATGCACACGTAAAGCAAACAGTTAGCATAAGGGACAGGATTGCTCTCTATCCAGACACTGATATTTGTCTACTTAACTTACCTTAGTACGGCCATTAATAACATATTCCCCAAGCTGTCCGTTTGCTGAACTGTGCATGATGGCTTCGTCAACATGAGCCATGAGCATGCCAATGGCCTCACAGCCAGGTTCTCCACCCTCCACCCAGGCTATCTGATCTCCACGGATGTTCTTAGATGGGATGCTCCTCTGGCTCACCAGCTGTCCACCACAAAACTTCCCACTGTTATTCAGCATCTCCACCTCCTGCAGCACACGGTCACCAAGTTCTGGGCCCAGGAAGTTATCTTTAACACAGATGCCATAGTATTTCATACAAGGCACTATGTAGAGCTGGGCAATACTCTCCATGGACCAGGTGGCTGCAACTCCACCCGCCGGCGGGACAGAGGGCACCCCAGCTGGACCTGGGGTCTGGGCCACCTCACTGTGCCCATTCTGGTGGACTCGTTCAGGAGAGGACACATCATTCAAGCTGCTACAGTGATTCTGGTGCTGGCTGTTGCCTGCAAAAGGCTCTGTGGACTGTGTGCTTTTCACCTTTTCTGTTTTAGAGTCATTTTCTAGCCGCCTCCTTTTGCAGTCAGGAGGCGGGCTTAGGTCTTCCAGGCGCTTCGGTGACCCCAAAGCCACTCGGGCTCCATCTGAAACCCCAGAGATAATCTCATCATCTTTCAATCGCTGACTTCTGCATTTCAATTCTCCGTTTGATCGCTTCACAAGGAGGGTGGAGTTGTCAGTTGGCCGCAGGGTGCAGACGGCTGGACCGTTGGGCGTCTCGCTCGGTCCATTCTTCTGTCTGCAGGAATCTGCTTGTAAAGGAAATCCGTTGTAATTCCCAACTAGAGCCGCCAGTGATGATACCACTTCACCGTTGGTCTTCGGTTCCTGCTTCAGAGCGGAGATTCCGGATTTGGGCGTTATACCCCCCAGGAGCTGGGCCGGGGCAGACGGGCTGCAGCAAGTGGCCAGGCCCATGGTTGCCGCCGCAGAGCTGCCGCAGGCCGTTTCCTTCCGCTCGGGACAAACGCTATCGGGTCCGTGAGACGAAGAGCTCTCTTTTAACAAGTCCCTACTGTCAGAGCTCTCCATTTCATCTCGTCTCCTCCCGGATGCGCACGTAGCTCACGTCCGATCCTCATTTTCTACCCAGTGCTTCGAGCACATAGCCGCTTGCTGCACAACTGGCGGCGCTGTTAGTGTTAGCTCGGAGCCACAGGACCGTGGCCAGAAATTTCTTTTCACGCTGAATGAGAAAACATAAGACTGATTAAGATAGTCACCTTGAGATATAAGAGTATAGTATAGACAAGTAAAAATTACATTTAAATTTAGAAAACAGTAAAACCCCTCAATCGCAACTAACTTACTTTCACCTTCAGTTAATCCATCTGCTCAGTTCGCAGGTGTGAAAGTAGCGCTAATGTTATTTCTTTATAAGAACTTCTTGCGTTTAAAGGGCATAGTCTCTTTGTCTTAGTTAATTGCTTAAAGTTATAGTCCTGGCTGCACAAATTAATAACTAACACACACAAGGCCAGCAGTCAGTGACCAACATCAAACCCGCGCTCTCAAAGTGATCTGAAAAACATGGACATTTAAACATGTAAACATTTACAGAGAAGATCAGAGCAATGTATACCAGGTTCTACTGTAAGTATTATATCCAATATATTCTCTAAATTTCTGACTAGAAATAGCTTTGAAACTGATACTGTATAGATACAGGACTGTATTTACAGTATTATTTTAAAAAGATCAAATCAGGGAAACGTGCGAGTATTTAAGATAGCTAATGTGTACTATCTAGCCAATATCTAAGATACATTTAAGACCTGTTACGGGTTGAAGCAGTACTAACGTCTGAACGGAGCACAAATATATCCGCTTACCTCTACACATGCACTGCTGTATAAACGACCACCCGGCTATCACGCAAGATGCACTATGGAGATATTTTACGGCTGTCCTTTTTTCACTACGTAGTGCACCTTATAGGGTGTAAACGCAATACTTTCTCGCCCTATGTAGTGCACGTATACAACGAGTGAAGACTCGTTAAAGATAGAGCCTGCGCGCGCGTGTCTTTCCCTCAGCCCCTCCCTCTTTCTCTCTCCATCAGCGCCTCTGCAGCTCACACGTGCGCACGGATCACGTGACAGAGGGCCCGCGCGACGACAACAAATAAATCTTCATACTTGTTTTTTTAAGCAACAGACTTAAATTCGGTCAGCAAACCTAATTTCTAAACACTGCGTGTAGTAAGGTAGAAATGATCTTGGCTGTAAATGTAGTTATAGTTTTTTACAGTCGTTCTTGGGTCTTCACTGTGATATTGCATCCAACAAAATTCATGTGAAATAAGTGAATTCAAGTAAAATTTCTCGGAGAAAAAAAGGACAATTAAATGTACAGTGTACAACTAATAACAATAACTAACACCATACCTAAGGCTTTGTTAAAACACATTTTGCTAGTAAGAGTACTCAGTGCTCTTATTTTCAAAAATGCTACAGATCTATCCACTTGCTAGGTGATCTCCTGCGCATAGCGCTCCCCATGGCATTCCACAAGTTGATAGGATTTAGATCTGGGCTCTAACTAGGCGATTCTGAAGCCATTCTTTTGTTGAATTGGTTTTGCGCTTTGGACCGTTATCATATTGGAAGCTGAAATGTTTCTTCATTTTCAGCTCTCTAACAGAGGTCTACAGGTTTTGTGACAAAATTGAATTGTATTTCATGCTATTCATGATTCCCACTATCATGAATAAAGTCCCAGTCTCAGATAAAGAAAAGTAACCCAATAGCATGACTGCTTCAAGTGATTTACATTGGTTACATCACAAAAATCTCTCATTTTAACAGTTGTGTGTAGACTGTTTATAACTGCTGGAATAGTAATGTAAATATAGTTCACATTATATAAATATAACTTATAAGTTAAAAAGGCCAAAAGTTGAAAATGAAATATGTTGTAGCCAGCAACAAGATAACTATCTAAAACAAATAAAATCTATTTTAAGAAGAACCGAAAACTTTCGAGGTCTGTGAAACAGACCTGAACTGAAGAAGGCACTGCCTTGGACACTTGTGGAAACTGGTTTTAACAGACATGTCAGAAAGAATGTAGGGCAAATATAACAGCTGATAGAATTCAAAAGCTGCTCAAGAGATAAATGTGAAAATGCTTATTGAATGTGTATTTTTGGTAGAAATAAATTTGTGTCTTCATTATTTTGGTAGGAAACATCTGTACGGAAACATATGCAATTAGCTTTACCTAACCGTTAACAGTTAGGTGCATTGGGATCAAGGCTGACACTAAAAATATGCAGAACAGGGGGACTCCAGGAGGCAGGACTAAGAAACACTAATGCAGGTCAAATATCAGTGGCTTCCCTCTCTCTCTCTCTCTCTCTCTCTCTCTCTCTCTCTCTCTCTCTCTCTCACACACACACACACACACACACACACACACACAAACACAGCCAACCAATCAAAATAGTCACATCATATTCAATAGGCTATTTGTGTGATAAGAAGCACACACACCCTATGCCTAGCAGCATGTGGCTTCCTCTCTGTCTTTTTTCCTCTATGTGCAAAAATAAGTCGATAGAATAGAGAAAATGTAAAGGCAGTGTGATGTTGGACATCTCTACACAAACATATCAATCATATCTGTATAAAGTCATATGAATTTAAATTTTTTCTGGCAGAACTGAAGGCCTTACTAAGACACATGAAGCTAGAATTAGGCTTTCTGATGACAAGATATCTCTGGATGGCCTTGCTGTTTCATCATGTAAATAATATTACATAGATAGCCTTCCTTCCTCTCAGAAATGTTGCTAAAATAAGAACTATAATTTCACTACATGATGCAGAAAAACTAGTTCATGTTTTTGTTACTTCTAGGATGTCTTACTGACTGGAGGTTTTAGTATGCACTAAAACAAGCTCCAGTTCACGATGAAGTGGTGAGAGTCTTTAATAAAACCAGAATATATGACCACATCACTCCTTTCTTATCCACATTGCACAGTACCTGAGTGAACCTTTGGTCTTTTATGATTTGCCATGCCTACTATGATCAAATGGCACAGGCTCTTTGTTGGTACCTCAAATAGTGAATGCTACAACATAGCAGACATTTGTCTTACAAAGCCCCACAGTTATGGAATGGACTTCAAAATAGTACTTGGGTCTCAAGCCTACGTGTATAAGTCTAGACTGAAAACATATTTGTTAAGTCAATTACTTACAATTACAAAAAAAAAGTTAATTAATTTTTTCTTCTGTAAACAAGATCTAGAAGGTTCACAAGTACAACAAATTGTATCCTCTGTAACACATATAATGTCATGGAAACACTAATGTTTAAAAGACAAAGATATCTTTATGAGTTTATAAAGGCATTTGAGTGATTCACTGTAGATGAATCATCAGAAATTTGCCTCCAAAAAAACAATATAAACCTCAGTGTTTTTTGCCTGGGTGTGTCCCTTACTCACAAACCTGATTGCAATTTCATACTCAGTTCCTGAATAATTATTATCTTTTTTAAACAAAGTGAAAGTAGAAGGAAAGCATTATGAATCGAGAGTGAGATAGCGAAAAAGAGATAGGTTTGGTTCAAAGGTAAACATCTGTATTGATAAGTAATGATGTAAGCTGTAGGAAAGGATATATGATGATCATAAACCTACAC
>JAOTRN010000051.1:17357750-17418854 GCA_028566695.1 Bagroides melapterus
ACATCATAAACTTATATAACAAAATCTGTACTACAGATAATATGGTGCCTAAGACTTTTGCACAGTACTGTATATATCCATCTATATGTTTATATCTAGTGATATCCATGAAAACAGAATCAGCTTAGTTGGTGATTATAGATTCCAAGCAACATGATTTTAAAGTTTTTAGTGGAGCACTTTAGATTTCTTCTACCTTATACACTGACACTTAGTGTCACTACACGTACCAACCCCAAACAATATGATTTCTTTATAGGTTATTTACAAAGACACATAGTCCTTTTTTTATTTATAAATATTATTATTATTATTATTATTATTATTATTATTATTTTAGTAGTAGTTGGAATGCCATCGGATTCTTGTAAAGAGAGAAGAGCAGATGCAGTGTTTTGATGAGTAGCGTGAAATGTTACAGCATTATATAAAGACCTCATTTACTGAAATAGATGTAACTATACTGTAGTAAATATTTGTACAGCATTCACATTAAATCCCGCCTGTATAAACACTTTAATGATATGTTAACATCATGAAAGAAGTACATATTATCATACACTTCTTTTACGTGTATAATGCAGATTTTTGTGGTATTCAAAAGTAAGAAATGAATCAATAAACTTAAATATTAGCTAGGTAGAAATTAAAAGTGCAAAGAAGAAATTAAGAGTGTACACTGAAAAAAGTATATATAGAGCATTAAATTATTTAAAAAAATATATACATATAATCATTTGAATATGAACATATAAATATCTAAACTTGAGGATTTTAGAATTTTTTTTTATATTTATTTATTTGTTTATTTATTTATTTAATTATTTTTTACAAAACAGAGTGTTTATCCTCCTAGTCTTGTTGAAATCTATAGTAATCTGCGAGAAAAACAAGCATAAATCAGTTTTGTAATATCTAATGCAAGCAAATGTAAACCTATGCACTAAATTTGACAGATTAATTGAAACTGCAATAGTTTCTGCTCATAGATAGAAAGGAACAGGAACTGTGGACTATGGTGCTACCTTGTGGCTCTAAACAGACATTACTCTATCAATCAGCCAACAATGTAATGTCTAGGCAACTTCTGAAACAAAAAATGCTATCAGAAACTGGTCATTGTGAATGAATAGTTGGTATGAGACACAAAGACAAATAAGAATCAACTTAGTAATTCAATTTCTTTACAAACAATATCTGAGGGATGAAAGAAGCCTTTCTTCTTAATCAGCTTTAGAAATGTGATGACCACAAAATGCAATAAAACAGTAAACTTCTTATAAATAATATTTTTAATCCTTTATTTTCTTTCCATGAAACCAGTTCTTTTTTTTTCTCTAACCCTCCACCATAAAGGATATCAGCATTTTCAGCTGTTTAACTGCTGTGTCATTGCCTGGTTTATGCAGGACAACACCCTTTTTCTCATTTCATTTGTGTATTTTCTAATTTTATCCATGCTGATGAACAACCAAGGACATTTGGCTTCTCATGTTCTTACCAGAGTGAAACAGAAAGTCAAGGATGAAAGTCTGCTCAAGGATTCCTAAATATTCAGACATCCTCCACAAGTAGAACTTTATGCCAAGGACATACAGGGATGCCACCACTGTTAACAAGATTACTCCTTGTCGTTATAAAATTGTATGCATAAAAAAGGGTAAAATAAACTTCAAACAGGAAAGTAAAACAACTTTTGACTTTACACAGAGGGTGTTGCATTCCCTGTTTGGATCGTTTCCAAAATCTAATCTAATTCATCTGCTGGTTACAATAGTGATTCTGTTTAAATCCTACCAACCACTCAATGGTGAGATATCACACTAACAATAATCACAGACAGACAACCTTTAAACATAATGGCTCCAACCTCCAGAGTCATAAATATAAGTGGGAAAATTCATTGTTACATTTACTTCCCAAGAATGACTAGCAGTACCAATAACTGACATTTGGTTTTATTAAAAACATATTTGATAAAGCTTTTTTATATATTTTCTTCTAATAAATTTACATCCATTGTAGTTATGATTTCTCATAATTCTCATATTTCCACCATAACCTTTCCCCATTGTGCTGTATAAGTTAGCTGAATACTGACACTAACACGGATTTGGAATACAGCAACACAGCCATGAAAACAAAACAATACAAATATAAGTCTGTCATTTTATTGATCCATTTCAAATCATCAAAGAATTTCAAGAAGAGTAGAAAAACGTCAGCCCTACACAGTGTTTCATAATCCCAGAAAGTTTGACAAACTGTAAAAACACCCCGTGAATAAATAATCTATCTTATGTGCCCTGGTTTAAAACCGAGGCAAAAGTAGACAACTCCAAACATTCAGACCAAATTCAAAATGAGTGTAGCACTGATGTGGTTACAATGAAGACAGTCACATCAATGCTAAATAACCTCATTCCCTTAAACCCAGGATGCATATTCAATCAGGCTGAGGTTACCTCATGTAAACACAATTACACCATACTGCTTACAACGACCATTTTCAGATGTGTAAAAAGTGGTGGGTCATGTCATTAGGATCAAGCAGTAGCTTGAAACCTCCTACACACACACACACACAGACACACACAGACACACACAGACACACACAGACACACACAGACACACACAGACACACACAGACACACACAGGGTCACTGACTTTGTCACCCCTAAGGCAGCTTAGGAGCACACAACGGTGGGGGAAATGGAGCAGTGAAGTGAATAGAGCTAAACTAGCTAAAGAAAACAAGGGTAAGAACAGTGTTACAGTGGTAGTGTCAGTGCTGATACAAATTGTCAGGGGAATAATAATAATAATTATTATTATTATTACTTTAAAAAAAAAAATAAATGAAAACAAGAGATGAAAAGAAGAAAAAAATAACAGTTGTCTGCCAGTTCAATTAAAACGTGGGGGAGGGGAGATGTCTGTGGTGATGAAATATATATTTCTAAAATAAAAGCAGTAAACCTTAAAAATAAACTTGAATAATCAGTATCAGTTTTATATATTAGTGTAGAAATCAGTTATAGGAGGTTTTTATGGTGGTGTAGAGGCTCTGTGTTTGGAGGGAGAAGGACTTGAGGGAGGCACCATAATGGAGTGGATCAGGAGGAAGAGCATCCTCTCGAGCACCGCCTGGGACACGAACAATACTGCTGCTCACTGGGCAATAGCTGCAACACAAAAAGAGACAAAGTGACACAGTTATACAAGTACATGACCTGTTAAAAATGCTCCTGAACTCATCTTTTTAAATCACAAGCAGAAGAAGTATGATTGAATGATTTCTTATTTCCTAGAAGCCACTAAGAAAATGGCTTTGGTCACGAACAGTCACGAACAATAAATAATAAAAATATTCCATTACCATATCCTCCTACCATCACTTATAACTATCCAAAACTGTGAACTTATACCGCACACTCTATTACTTTTAGCCAAATAGTCTAGTAAGTAGGTTCTATGCAAATTTTGGTTACCTATTTCTTATGGTTTACATGGATAGAAACAAGCAATGAGGCTTTCGTATTTCAAGAGACCACAAACAAAACAAATCACTTCTTGTGGTACAAATGTTTAAAATTGGCCGCAGACAAGATTGACAATGATGATAATTGAAAAGTGAAACCCAAGAGTCTCAGAGTGTCTCAGGCCTCTAGTGGTTTGCTGCAATACAATTTCATACTACTTCAACACGTTATAGTCACTGGTCCCAGCTCTAACACAAACTTATTTTCCACTACTAAAGATTTACATCCTGTCCTCTTTGTATTAATGAGTATTTTCATATTGTTCTAGTTATTAAAATTCTATAAACCTTATACGTCATGTTCGGGTTCAAACCTTTTTAACTGCTCTATTAGATCATTCTAAACCTTTGATAAAACAAAATGTCCAGAGTCCAAAGTCAATTCATTTACTGCCAAGCATTTTTCTACTTTTTGTAGGTAGCCTATAGGATTAAAAATACAAGAAAGTCTGCTTTGGATAAAAGCTAGATGCACTTAGCATTGCTGTCACCATGAGTAACATGGGACAGATGTTTTCTTGGCTGTCATATGAAAATATACCCAGTAGATGCCTTCTTGATTCAGCCTCTGTCCTAGAAGTTGATCAAAGTCTGCCATCTTTAAGCAATTATTAACCCTTTAAATCTGCTAATCAATGAGAGAGAAGAAAAGATAGTGCTAAACAGAGGTCATGCATTCTATAGCCAAGTCTTTTTGTGTGCCATAAGCAAACAAAATATACAGTTCCACAGCTCCAGAAACCTAAATAAATGGAACAAAGCTGAGAAGTACAAATCCAACAGAAATATCTGAATAAAAAACGAATGTATATATTTTAAAAGTTGGATAAAAGTTGTATAAACTGTACCTGCTCTTTTTAATGAAGTTATTTTTTTTTTAAATGTGCAATAACGTTTCACTGTTTGTTTTTTATTCAGTGTGATAGTCAAACTGTACTGCGTGCATGCTAATCAGTCCAGTGACACACAAAAGACCTGCGCAAGTCATTAATAAGTGAAGTCACTTTTAAGTGACGTATCGGTGAGCGTAGACGTCTCACTGTTGCCACACCTCTCTCTTCTACTGCGCAGACTCCATCTCCATTTTCCATCTCCTGTGTAAGCAAGCAGGCACCTCCTATACTATCTTTGTCTGAGCTGTGCTGTTAATTGTGTATACAGTCTAAAGTTTAAAAAATGGATCTTTGTGCTGTATTAACATACCTGACATAATCCATATAATTGCAGTGTCTCCCTACTGGAATGTCCAATATACAGACTCTGACACCATAACCACACAGACAGTAGCTGACTGATGATGATGACGACTAGGAGCAGTTAAGATGTCTCCGTCTGCCAGTGATATAGGGCTCAGCAGCAATTACTCTCCCTGATGCCAGTAATTACAAGACTTACTATACTCACAGAGTGCCAGCTGCAGGGCCTTTACTCATCCGAGGCAGACATCCCTTTTACTGGGTCCTTTTCTCGCATCTAAGGATGAAGAAAATAAGAGAGCTGTCAGATTATCGTTGTGAAAATGATGCTAAAAATTGGTAAAAAAAAAACAAAAAACACCTTAATAAATTTTGCTCATTCACACAGGTAACACTGACTCTGATTTTGTGCTGTTACCATCTAAACGTTATCAAACACAATATACAAGTCTGCTTTTTAAACTGTTTTCTTACATAAACATACAGCGTTATTATAAACAAGCTTTGTTAATAATATACATCATCCTTTCTTCTGTGTAAAACAAAAGGCATCCATGTATCGAATTTCCATCAGTTAAAAGCCATTGAAACACAATGCACCTTATCAAGTTCCTTTTGTGTCTCCTCTTCCATCCGTCGAATGTCGTCCATTGTCAAGTCAATCCACCTGTCCATCCAGCAGAAGAGCTGCCTGTGGAAGTTGGTAAACAAGCGCTTCTCTTGCTAGAATTCACAGCAGACAAAACAAAAAAGAGGAAATGATTGTGTTTTTCAAATAAACGTATATGTGGTGCATTTACATAATATCATTCTGTATATGAAACATTCACGCAAAAAAGTCATTAACAGTTACATGAAGTACAAGAACATTATCAGAGACAAATACATACAAATCATGCCATACAAAAGAAGGCAAAAAGATGTACTGTATATGTACTTCACTAATCCAGACTTGTACCTTGTGGATGAAGCCTTCAACTTTGTTTTGCAAACCAAACCACTTAAACTTGACAGTGACAAGTTTATAGGCGCACATGTGAGGACAGTCAGTCTTCTGAGGAAGTTCTTTCTATATATGGATTGGACATGAGTGAAAAAGATGTTAGCTAGGATGCAGTATTGTGGGCTTGAATACTATTATCTAGAGAACATGGAATAGCTAGAAACAGACACTGAAATATGTTATACATACTCGCCACTGAGGTCCTAAAGGTCCTCTTCCTGTCTTTGTTGACTTGAAAGTGGCTGGATCCTCCTCAGGTTTGTAGTCCTAGTTTGTAGTTTAAAAAAAAAATCCAACGGTTAGAGAGAGCGCTGACTTTCTGACAAACAGTGGAACATGAATCTGCTATTAAATTTCATTACAATGTTTATTAATTTGTTCTTCTGCTGACTTGTTCAGTTTCCTTCTGAAGATGAGAAGTATTATCAGCAACCACGATCATTTCAAACAACAGCTCTAAACATGGTCAGTGACCTTCTATATTCCTTCTTTCCCAGTCTTCCAACCTTTCACACACTTTAATGTGTAACTGATTTTCATATGCAAAAAAAGGGGAGACTTCATGCAGCTAAGCCAAGTGGCAAAAAAAACCACGAGAACTTTACACTATGATGCTTTAAGCAAACACTTACATACAAGACATTGTCTATTTATGTTATAAGATATTTCTGTGAGTCACAGTTGGAAATACGGGACAACACTGACAGTGCCATTAAACAGCTGTGGTCTTTATTCCAAACATAGTCATGAGGAACAGTAACACGTCTTTGGAAAATTGATGGTTCTGTGTATGCAGGTTGAAATGTGATGGCATAAGACCTGTTCTCACCACTTGATCTGTAGTTAATTTGAATAATATGAAGGGCCTGGATGGAATAAAAGATTGAGCTTTTGCTAAAGGGAAAATGGCTTGTTTTTTGTGATCGCTGCAGTCAAAAAGTTTGATTTTGCATTGTGTATTTCAAAACTCATAACAGCTTGTGACATTTTTTGTATTTCTTTTCTGAACTCATGTTTGACCACGTGAACTAAAGAGGGATTTGTCTGAATGTGCATTGTGATGATGACACATGATGTATCTTGGCTCAAATCTGCAGAATATTTGGGATAAAAATTGAAGGCTCCTCAAAATTTTGCAAGGTTTGCATGAGTTTGTGTGAATGTCTAAGACTACAAACTCATGAAATCCTGGAAACACTGGTATATGCAATAAAAAAAAAAATTCCAATTTTCTCACCTTGTCTTCTACCTGGCTCCTGTCAGCAATATCAATGTAAACAACCTCGGTCTTCTTCCATGTTTCTGGATCAAGCTTATGTACCTGTACAAATGACATTTAAGATCAGGAACACTGAGACACTTAACTTCTGTTCATTTTCATAGATTTCTCAATAAAAATGAACAAGTTAAAGGTCATATGATTTGTAGCTAGAGTAAAATTAAATGGTTTTAGTTATATGCACTAGTCTATGTATATTTAGCTTTATTAAATAGGTTTCCACTTACATTTTCTTGATTTCCGTAGTCAGGCTTGTGCCATGTCTCAATCATGATCATAAAATTATCCTTCATGTATTCATTCTATGGGGCAGAGAGATTCATCAGCATTTAAAATCCCTCAAGTCTAGTTCATTTCCTTCACCTTAATTTTATTAGTACAGAACAGAAGAACATTTTACATAAACTCGTTAGTAAAGAGCATTCATTTAATTTAAGGAATGAGTGGCAAAAGAAATTACATGCAATCATCAAATACATGAATGTTTATTTGTAGGAATCAACTAATTTGGGACAGGCCAAGGCTACGATACTTACTGTGAGAACTAAAGGGGTGCAGAGGAAGAACATCACATGGAAAGGAAACAGTTTAGATCAGTTTAGCAGCAGTTTTGTGAAGATAATTTAACACAAGCAATGCTTTGAGCATGTTTAAATAACCCTGAGTAAATGCATTTGTAATATATACATAAACACAGACATTTGTTTGTCACCATTTGTGAAATGCTAAACTGTTGAGCTTAAATGTGGACCAGTGAGACATACCTGTGCGACAGTATGGGTAAGCATTCCAGGCCTTCTCATGGACTTTTAGAGCCGATGATGGTGCCAGCATCCGCACAAAGCCTGGCACTTTACTACAGGAGACAGAGAGAGAATAAAAACACTGAGAGAGAGAGTAAAGCACTGAGCAACTACAAGAACTGTGATTAAGAATCCATGTTTGCATAGTCTTGAAAGTGATGTGCATACCTCTGCAAGTGGTAGATCTTATGCGTGTATTGCCCCTTCTCTCCATCCTCCTTCTCATAGGGCTCATTCTTCAGTACCTCCACTCCTTCTCCTCCTCCAGTCTCGTTCTTACTGGCTTCAGCCACTGAATAGAGCTGGGCCACTTGGTACTGCAGAGCAGTAGAGACAACACAGTTACTTCCACGTTCACACAGTACATACATAACATATGTGGGTTCACACACTGACCGCCCAAGGAAGTAAACTTTATTTATTTTTTGAATAATGTGAGCATATAACACACAGCATTGAGAGGAGCTGTTCCCCAAAACCAAGTCAAAACAAAACCGTAGAAATGTCAACAACTAAAAACACATAGCTTATATAACTTCCACTCTTCATAAACTAATATTTATGTTGATTGTATGTTTGCTTGTGCAGTTACGAGCTATTTTGAATTTTGGTATGTTTGATAGCATTAGTTTTGTTGGAAAATATTATTTTTAGGGGAAAAAAATAAGAAGTAGATAGTAAAGTATAATTGACATACAGCCATTGTGAAAAAAAATAAAGAACACAACATACACGAACAAGGTTAGGATTGATTAAATCTTGATAAGTACTGTTTTTCTTTTAACGTGATTAGATAACACTGACTTTAGTGAACATGCTGTGCAATATGACAGACTAAAGCTAAAGTGCACATTGAGCACAAATCAGCTGGATATAATAAGCCTGGCTAGTACTGTGTATCCCACAGAGGAACTTCCCAGAGTCTTTGTAGACCGGGAAAACTTAGTCATCACAGGCTCAGGAGGAATCCTGCCCTGCTGCATGAAGCAAAAAAAAAAAAAAAAAAGTATGGATGCGTTAAAGGAAAAGTCACACTTACCTCTTCAACAGAAATGGGAAGAACAACTCGACTGGAAGACAAAAGCCAGTTTCAGTAACAAAACAGTCACAAAAGACAGAATTACAGTTTTGTTTATTTTTAATCTAGGCATTGTAAAAACTTTTGTCCATTCAAATAAACTAAGTATTTAAAACCAGCCTGCCTAAAGCAGAGTAAAAACATCCAGTTGGCCTGTACTAATTAAATATTCTGGAAAAACCTGAGTGACATAAGCCTGATATGAATAAAGAACTTTGTTCCTCACTTCTGATTGGGGGAAAAGTGGATTTTTCTTGTTTCAAAATGTCAGCGAGCTGTGTCAACACTTAAAATGGCATTTTGATCCAGGCTAATCATGTAATGAAAACGTTAGAGTCTCACGCGCTCTGTGAATCGCACGAGCAGTGACGTTGATGTGTGACTTACAGGTCAGCGGCACGTGAACGTCACGTTCGTATAGCATGGCAAAAGATGTGGGATTCACACGGCAGATTAGGATGAACCGATTTAACTTTATGTAAATAAAATATAAAAAAAAAACATTTATATAAGCTTTTGTCTATGTTTACCTGAACATAAGGTTAAACATATACGCTTATGTTTATTCAGGAACCGTTTACATCATATCAAACTGTTCGTAGATGTTGGTGCAACTGGCCAGTGCAGTGATTCATTTTGGTATGAACAAACTAACTGAGGTTAGATTAAAATGGCGAGCTAGCTAGGCAGCTGTAATGTTAGCAGTTATAAACTATCTAACTGCCACAGGGGAATGGACAACACTACTTCATTGTCATTTCGGATTTAAGGTTGGACTGGGAAAAAACTTGTAAATACACAAATTCTACATTAAATAAAGAGGTCAATTAGATTGAGCAGGTAAACTAGACAGCCTGAAGTCAAATTCAAGCTGACACCACCCATCTTTTTCCTCACATAGCTAACGTTAATTTTCTAATAGCTTGATTTTTGTTCATGTTCGAGTATCGTATTACTTATCGTTACTTACAATTCCTTAATGAGCATCTTCTCCTACTTGCGGCGGTGTCCGTAACATTCAAGCAAAACTTCCCCCTTCAGCAACTCTTTCGTCCGCCTTCAAGTGCTTCGAGTTCCTGCTTTTCTTATTTCTTCACATTCATTTCCTGAAAGATGTCGAAGGGGCGCGGCGTTGTCACGGCAACCACTCCCCCGCGTAATCGAAACCGATCACGTCTCGTTTCCTGATTTGACAGAACACCGAGGAGCCGGCTCGCGGGTGATCAAGGCCACGCCCCATTACATTACCTAACATGTAAAAAACCAGTCGTTGCTTTTACTAAAGGTAAATGGCCGACGGATCCAGGCCCGCCCTCTGTCTTCAGTCAATAGGGCCGAGTCATACAACTCAGGCTTTTAAAGGCGGAATTCTGGTTCCACGTGTTTAGAGAATTGAAAAGAGTTACTGGGTGGAGTGTACTGAAAGCAGTACTTCAGTTTGAACTCGTCATCGATCCCAAACAAGCATTTCCAGTGTCTTTGTTTTACAGAATAAACACACCAAACTGGTCTTCCTCCATTCTCCTGTCTGTTTCAGGAAGGGGCGTAAGTCTGCACCGTAGAAATTTTTGCTGAATCGAGAATAAATATTGGTAGCCTTCATCAGCTTCCTGTAAAATATCAACGAGGACCACATTTAGTGGTGTATTGTTGAGGTAGTTTTTAGTTCAAGGGACACTTATATAGCATTCATTCATTCATCTATAGTAACTGCATTATCCTGAACATGGTCATGGGAGATCAGGATCCTATTCTGGCAACCAAGCTGGAAATACACCATGATTGGGAAGTCAAGCCATCAAAATGCACCATGCACACACACTCACTCAAACCTAGGAGAAATTTATTATTATCAGTCCAACTAGCAGCATGTTTCAGTGCCTGGAGCAAAACAGGAAGCTACACAGACATGGGGAGGACATGGAGCTAGCAGTGCCACCATGCTGAAGATCCAGGATATGTTAAACCCAGCATGAATTGGCTATACAGTAGATGTTAGAAGATATCAAAACAAAATAAATACTCATATTTGCTATTTAAAACCTTCACCAGTTCTTTAGGTATCTCTCTGGGGCAAATTCCTAAAGTTTTTGAATAGATCTTTCCCAATCATTTAGGGTCCAAATAAAACCTTTTTATGAAACAAAGAACCCTTAAATATCCAATGAGCCATTAAAGGACCCTGATCAAATGGAAAGAGGACTCTGATATATTTAAGATAGATTTTTATATTATTAATGATAACATACCCCCCAAGTTCATACCATGAATTATCAATTAGACTGGATCAACAGTATAAAATGAAATAATCTACTGTGATGTACAGGACAGGCATGTATGCACACAAACTGACATATGGCACAATTTAATAGAAAACAGATTTTTGCATTTATATTTATTTTCCATATATTTGATTTTTTGATTAAAATAATTAATTTAAAAACCAAACAGGTGCTGAATAGTGACATACAACAAAGTAACCAAAATGCAGTATTGAGAACTGAGACAAAATTTTTCACACATAACAGAAAAAAGGGCTTATAAAAGTAGGCTTACAATCCAATGAAGTACAAAATACAAGTTGAGGAAAAACGTGGTGTTTCACATGATATTACTTTCCACACATCAGTATCGCCAAATCATCTGTTCTTTTATCTGCTTCTATCAGTAATTAGTCAAAATAAGCAGGAGCAATCAAATGTGTAAAAACCTACATGTACACATTTGCATTACAAGGGTGAACAATTAAGGTATGGCAGTGAAAAAAAGTGCATTTTGTGTGTGTGTTTGTGCGTGTGCGAGTGTGTGTGTTAAGGGGTGGAGTTTGGGGGTATTAAAGTTGTATTTCCACATTCATTGTGCTGCATTACAGTACTGCATTAATGTGAAATCCCATCAATAATATCTAAACACATTTACATCTGTAAAAATCAGTCCAACCAGGACATATGCTTGCCCTATACACAGATAATCTCCTTCTTTAGTACATATTTCTCCAAAGAGAAACAAACACTAGAGTGTGGAAAAAGATTTAACCTGTTTCTTTACAGAACTCAAAGCCATTCTAGTATACTAAAGTCACAGCGAAACATCTCTGAGGTAAAAAAACCACTGATGCTGTGTTTGGCCTAGCTTTGGTAGAATACAAAGTTTGAGAAGTGCAAGTGTTATATATTCAGGTGTACACTCAAGTTGAAACCTCAAGCTGTCATCTTGTGTTTATATGGACAGCAAGGACATATAAATATTTTTTTTGCTGATTTATCATCCTTGTGAAAGCTCAAAGTGCAGTAGTGCCACTTTTTAACCACAGCACTCATTCACTAAGGCAGCAGAGATGTTTCTCTGTGACCTTCACACTACACAGGGTCTGGGAGAGCGATGACTATCTTATAACTAACAGTTGACAGGATGTACAGTCATGAAACTGTAATTTTTTTTTTAGTAAAAATCTCATCTCAAATTATTTTTATACTATTTTCAGTAGCCACGTGAACTCTTGAGGTAAATAGTCTGAAATGAGAACACCGAGAGCCAGCAGTGTCTCAGCTTTATTTCAGCTACATGAATGTGGGACTTGAGAAGAGATACAGCATCATTTCAAGCACCTCCCTTTTTGATTATTAAAGGAAATTCAAGTTTAGACAAATTCTTTTTGCCACAAAGTGACGAAAAAAGTGACGGCACCCAATGTTTGTAAGATACTCTCAGGATATAATACTTGATTATCATGAAGATAGTATTCCTGTTCTGGTCATTGTAGGATAATTTAGGTAAACACAGTAACAGGACAACACCCAACACACTTCAGCACAAAGATGACTGACTGCCAACAAAACACTTTGGCTGGTCTTAGATGGCTGTGTAAGGAGAGTGATTGCAGCACACTTCCACTCTACTAGCAGAAGCAAGCTAAATCCCTAATCTTTATCCAACGCTATGATGTCTCTAATTTTATCTCTCTCCTTAAACACAAAGTCAGATGGTGCAAAATGTGAATGGGGTCATGCCACTTTGCAGGTAAAAACACTTGAAGAGTTACTCAGGTCTAATTGTTTTCACCAAATAAACAAAAATGAAACGTACAATTATAATAACAATTATATCTAGCATGACACAACAAACCCTATAATTGAATACTGGATGAGCAGTTGGGTGGAAACACACTGATACACTGATAACCAGTACAATACATACAGTCTAAGAACTATTCAATATGGTGTTGCACATTATTGCTGGTGAAAATTGTCTGTTGTACTATGTGTAATTATTTTCCATGTCCTTAGTGACTTACTGACAAGTTTCGAATAATATTACTACTGCAATATTCTGATAATCTGAAACTGAACTATATTGCAAAACATATCACTTGACAATCTATGGTTCTTCCTCATTGCTAATTACCAGATCAGATCAGTTAGTACTATCAGAGATTAAATGCAGCATCATTAAAAAAATAATAATAAAAAGAAGCATTTTTTTTATAATGAGCAGTGTTTAACATGGTTTTAATTAAATACATGCAGCATGTTTCAGATATGCTCCATTAAGGAAAAGCTGCAGTCTCATGGCCATGCTGTCTTCTGGGTAGTAGGTTTGGGCAATATGATATCAATATTGCGATATATTAAGACCATGATGAGTACTGTTAAGCAGTGTCAAGAGTCTGTGCTTCTTTCTTATTGCTGTAACGAAAATACTGTCATTTTATGTAAATATCTGATTTCATAATACGGCTCTAGTGTCTTGTTAAATCTCAACCAAATTAAATATAACTATATAAAATAAAACTTTCGAAGATTTCAAATATCGCAATATGATATTTTTGTCATCATGCCCACTCCTAGTGTGTAGCATGCTGCTGCATCTGGCCTGGTCTGCATTCAGAAAAAATCGCAAAGCAGGAGAGTTCAGCTAGGGCCTGTTTTTATGACTATAAGAACATTGTAAACACCGGAGGAACCAGAATGTCAGTTACTGTACATGTCATGTAACTGCGGTTACAGTAATAATTACTGGCAATATTGCATGTCTGAAAACACTTGTAGCAGTCATTTTCTCTTCTGTAGTTTAAGCATGCTGTCCAACTGGAAGAGTTCATACTGTCTTAATACCGTATGTCTATATATCCATAATACAAAGACCAGGAATATGCGATAGCAAGATAGCATGTCTTTGTGTAATTTCTTCTCTACTTTCGTCTTTCTTGGCACACTCTTGATGTGTCAAGCCAGATAGGTAGTATGTATGTGGCCCATGTAAGTTATATTCAAGAGTACTATGAGCTCTTTGATAAGTGGTCATGTATGAGAGGAGAGCCAGTGCAGGTAGCAACACATGTGGTGCCTTGTGATTCACAGTGTTCATCCACTAGGAAATAATCCAGCTGAAACTATATTGTTTGGTATCATCGCTATAGAATTAATCCTCCTCTCATTTTTATTATAGCCATAAAGATCAAGCTTGTAAAATGAGGTGATTGGTAACAGGTGAATTTGGTAATTATCCCTAAAAACAAAGGTATTATTGGCTAACCAGGCTTTTTTAACTAAGAGAGGCAGATAGATGGAGTAGCTAAATGCTAACACTAAAGAAATATTTCCAGTAACCAGATGCTGTTGGTTTCCCAGAGAATCTGGTACTAAGAATATAGAGTGTGTAAACTTTTTTTAGGTCGCACACTGTCGCTTTCAACTGTATTTGCTGCTTTGTCTGTGTGTCTGTGTTTCTGTCTGTGTGTAAAAGTAGTGGAGCACTGCTAGAGATGGATAAGGGAAAAAGGATAGTTGAATTACACTGGTTGCAATATTCATTCCTCTCTCATGTCCTCTCTGTTGCTTCCTCGTTCTCAACCTGACTCCTGCAGTTCATCTGCGAGCCCATTTTCAGACAAAGGCCTCTTGGTTGTTGCCATTGTTAATCTTGAGACAGATCTTGGGGTCGTCCTCCCGCTCCCGTTTTTCCTTGCGCAGCTGCTTGCCAAAACAGAGCAGGTAGCCAGGGAGGCAGAAGCCCAGCATGCTGAGACCCAGCAGGCCCACATTTACCTGCGGACAGCACACATCATGTTCATTAGAGAACATACATTACTGGACTGCATTCATTGTGGATGTGGCTAGATTTCTAATATACAAAACAACTGAAACAGAACTGAAATGCAGTGGAAATTACAATCAAGAAGGCCTTTAGTATTCCCAAGGTACTATAATTAAAGAACATTATATTCCCAGATCGCTTTATTCCCAGACCACTATATTACAAAAACTTTATATACCCAAAGTACTGTATTCACAGAGTCACTTACTACCAGAACCCTACATTCCTCAAAGACAAACAAAACAGATCTCTATATTCCAGGGTCCATATGTTCCCAGGGCCAATAATTCAGTTCAGTTCCCAGATCCATATGTTCCCTTAGCTATATGTTCCCTCAGTACAAAACATTAAAGGGACTAGTGAAAGTTCCCTAAGTCATGGCCGAGGTAAAGAAGCCACCAAATATCAGGCCTCAAAACACACTTGATTTGACTGATTTGGTATAAATCAGGTATATAATGGTATATAATGGAACATTAAGGGTATATAGGATTAAGACTGAAAATACAGCATTGGGGCTGTTTCCCAGAAAATGTCATTAAGGCAACATAAAATACTAGAAATATAGGGTTCTTAAAAGTATCAAGAGGGAACACAATCCTGTATTTTCCATCCTGGGGTGAAAGGGGCTAGCTGCCTGTCTGAGTAGATTATATTATCTTGCTCTAATTAACTATATTGGACTGAGTGTGTAAATGATGTTTAATTAATACATTTTTTAATATAATAATAACCCCTCACCCTCTCAGGAGTCATTGACGAGTCCAGGCTTACCTTCCTTGTGCTACATAACTACACATTTTTCCAATTAGTATCACTGTATTTTCTGAATATTTCAATAACATTATGTAATATTAAGATTAATAACTGAACATCAAGCTTGGAGCTTAAAACAATAACAAAAGTGCTAATTCTATATTGTGGTTATGATTATTGGGACATGGCTGTAGTCACGTGTGTGTGTGTGGGTATGAGAGAGAGTGTGTGTTTGTGTGTCTGTGTGTGTGCTGTAGTCCTCACCCAGAGAGGATCTCCCTTTAAAGGGCCCATCATGACCATGAAGAGAGGCTGCTGCAGAAGAGCAAAAAGAGCGCTGATCAAAGACTGCAGTCCTGTCAAACTGCCAAACTGAGAGGAGGGGTACCTGAAGAACAGATAATACAACAGTCATAATCTGTTTTTCAAGTCCACAAATGGGCTAGGGACTAAATCAGCACTAATGTACTCACACAGCAGCATATAGGCCTCCCACAGCAGAATGGATAAAACCTCTCACGATGGTGTGCAATATAAAGGAGAAAATCTAAGGAGAGAGCAAGAGTATCATCTTTAGACTGAATATTACATAATAGCACCTCCATATCCAGGGTGTGTGTGACTTTTCTGTTTCCTAAAATGGTTCCTGTAATGAATAAATAATGCATGCAAGAACAGGAAGTTCCTTGATCTGGGAACAAAATAACAAATTCATCCACAAGGGGTCACTAAAATACTATAAAACCTATATAGAAACAGCTGCAACGACTGAGAAGCTTTGCACCCACTTCCTCTCTTGTGGATGTATGGTGCAGGCTGCAAACTATGAGGTATAGTGCAGTTTACCTGTAGAGTAAGATTGGGGATCAGGCAGGTGACTCCGAAGCCCACAAGCAGCAGGTTTGTGAAGACAAAGGCTCTGGTGGCATTGCTGAGCTGCTGGATCTGCCTATCACGCTTCTTTGGCTGGGTGGGGTCTCTGAGAACGAGAGAATAATGCAGGCAAACTGATTATAGTAAAACACCATGGTGCAGCTACATATCACTGTGTCGGCCATAGTTCATGGATTATGCAAAACAAGATATTATCCAAATATGTTGGAGATTATTTCTGTCAAGCTTTTAAAATATTTGACTTTAAATATTTGTATTTACATTTATGGCATTTAGTAAACGCCCTTATCCAGCGACCTTACAATTTTCTCCTACAACTGAGCAATTGAGGGTTAAGGGTCTTGCTCAGAGGCCCAGCAGTGGCAGTTTGGTGGTCCTGGGATTATGAACTCACAATCTTTCAATCTGTAGTCAAACAATTTAACCACTGAGCTACCACTTCCAAATATAGTACCATTTAATCTGCAGTGGTTGTAATGAAACAGTGGGGCAAAAACATTTGAATATAGTATTGTATAATGAAATCAAATGATTATGCATGATTTTAATTTAATCACACACTTACATGTGTCAGTTCATATTTGACCATTTAAAAAAAGGAATTTTTTGTGCTTTATTTTGACAGAGAAAGAGTCAAAGAAGTGGCACGTTTTAGATATTATGAGAAACACACACCTGATAAGGTGTGAAAAAAAGGCCTGATATTGGATATAACGCTTTTTTCATATCACCATCCAACTGTGTCCACAGAAACTGTGTACAACTCTGTCCAAAAAAATGTTTAATTTCAGTTTGCATTTTAGTTTATACTGAATTACTTACAAATTGTACTATCTGCTTTAGTCCTACAGGGTTGGGAGCTGCTGTTCTATGTTCTATGCTTAACATAAACAAGTCACTATGCAAATGCTACCTAAAGTTTGATACAAATAAACCCACCTTTTTTTAACTGGCAAATGAAACAGTAACATTCAAACACTCACTTGGTGATTTGTTTCTCGTTCTTGTCCTCACACTCTTTTAATCTCCAGTCCATGATGTAACCAATCACTGGAGCAGTCAAGAGGCATAGCAGCTGTAGCACACCGAATATAGAGGTGTAGGTGCTCACTGGGAAAGAAAGACAGAGAAACAACACACAGTAAGCATCAAATCCAAACATCATTCCTCTATGACTGTATCAAATTTATCTTGACATAAGTGTGGGTGGATGGATTGTGAAGTCAAACTGTCATACAAAGCAGAATTTCTAATTCGAGCAGGAATCCATTTGTGTTTTATATGACAACATGAATTAACATCAAAGTTGTGGCGTAGCAGGAAGATGGAGAATAAAGAATGCACACACAATTTAGCCTGCAGTCTTACCCACTTCCATCTTTTCCACTGAGAAGGCATTAGAAAGCATGAGAACACGTAGAAAAAGCAGAGAAAACACATCGAGAGGAGTTAGAGCATGAAATAGACAGTGGAGGAAATACACCTTCTCTAACATGCACAACACATTGAAATTTGAAGTATTATGTCAATTTGAAAGAAGAATAAGCTACAGTGACATTCAAGGGAAAACAGCCCAGAATTAGTCAAACATGAGTGACAGAACAAATGCTAGTGATTATAAGGCTGCAGTCTGTACTGTGTAGTATTATGCTATGCATCTCTAATTCACACACCAAGCTAACTGTGATTCTTGCACATTCACATTACTGCACTTTATTTCAGTGTGAGTTTCCATAGGAGGTGTTAGCCCATGGCATTCAATCATTAGTCAGCCTTCACTGGTGCAATCTAAAAAAAAAAGGAAACTTTTTTCTCCTTTCTTTTTTCACACCTCTGCTGAGGTCTCCATCGGTAAATGACTCGAGGATGCTGTTCATGGCTCCCATGTAGAAGATGAGTCGCAGCTGAGTGACACACATTGTGATGAGGCTGAGCAGGAAGATGGGGCTGAAGACACTGCGCATGAATGACTGGGCTGGAGAGAAAGGAAAAAGAAGAAATCCATTTCAGAACTTTCATCTTACCTGTGAAACAAACGTTGACAATATGAAACTAAATTTCAAAATGTCTTTTGATCCATCATCTTTGTTGGTGAAGTATTAAGCGAATTTATTTCATCAGTTTTTCTCAGATGCACTGAATGGAAAACTACTGAAGCTTGGTCAGGTGGACCAAATGATGCTGAGGCCATACCTGTCACATGGCAAGAGACACGCAGAAATGTTTAATTAATTACAGCAGCCTCTGTTCAAATGGAAAATAATTCTACAGGTGCTTGGATGGCAAGTTAAAACTGCATAAACCTCATGGTCCATTACAGGCTGGAAAATTTATCCTGTTAATAATCAGCCAGCGTTTGTGCTGTAAACCTCCACTGACCGATGAAGAAAATGGATTTATAATCCTGAACACAGCAGTGGTGACTATTTATTGCTCAGAATTTCAGGAATTTCAATTCAGGAAATAAAAACCCTCCCAGCACACACACACATGCACACAGAAATTAAAAGCTTTGTTGATTCTGAACCCTGTTGCAACTAAAAAGTGTAATGAAAACATGAGGACTTGAAGGCATTAGCTCTAGGATTTTATCAGTATCAAACCTTTAAAAAAGAGTTACTGCTGGCTCTCATTCTGCCTGTCTCCCCATATCATTTGCCAGCCAGAGCTTCTCGTACTACTGTGCGAATCAATTATCTGTTCCATTTAGCACGAATGAGCCAAACGTTGGACACCCATTGTGAGTTAAAGACCCTCACATTCTGTGTGTTCAGCACAGTTTGGACTAATCGTATTGTACAGACGTGGGTTAGTACAGCCAAAGTGCACAGAACTCTCCCTCCTGCCCTGACACACTGCCTCTTAGAACACACATAAAAGAGCATTATTTACATCCATTCATTAGCTAGAGCTTGCTTGCTTACACCCCATTATGGTCTGGATCAGGATTCGAGCTGTGCGCGTTAAAGGGAAAGCCTTCTTAAATCACTCGGACTTGGACAGCTTGCTGGCCAAAGGACGTTCATCTTGTCCGTCTAGACTAATGTGAGCTTGAATAAGGCTGGCTGCTAGAATGAACCAGTGATTTGAAGTTTGACTGCCACTTAACACCATTACTAACTGCTTATGTCAAGAATGAAGTTCTGAGACACTTAAAAAAAATCCATGTAATTATCTTTGCAAAATATCTGAATAAAGGCAAATTTATGTGCACAACTATTCTTATTATGTGATGATTACACAACATATAAGATTAATAGGTCTATTAATAAACAATTGTACCAGTTGTAAGCCTGAAAGCCTGAAGCCCTGTTCTTATGTCAGATAAAGCAATGAAATAATGGAAATAAATGTACATTATGCTTACTAAAGATATTTGTTTTGTAGTGAGGAGTGCTTGTTGAATATTTCAGCTGCTTATGGAATCCTGCCAACAACAAGGTCTATATTCTCCATATGTCCATATGAATAGATATGACCCTTACACTCCTCTGTAGACTTGCACTGTACATCTAGGTCAACAGTGGACAAGCAGATCTTGTTTCCATCCTGCGTGGCCAGCATTTTGGGTTGATTCTTCATAGAGTTCCCCACACTAAGTCTTCGGCCCACTGTGGTCACCTGCCTGTAAAACTGCTTGCCTGTGATCTTATGGTCAAAGCCCAGCCAGCTGAACTTGATCTTCACACTAAGGGAAACAAGAAGCAAGAAATTCTGAAACAAATGAAATATAAACTGGCAAGAGGTATAAGTGAGCAGAAGTGGATCTTAGTCTGAGAAATTGCTCTATCTGTGTTAACAATCTTTGTAAGCTACCAGCCATAATGATCAAAGGATCAAAACGATCTTCTTTTCATATGATGGGTTGATAAAAGTGACTGAGACAGATCAGAGAGAGATACAGTAAGTGCGACTTGTGTTGTGTTTGCAAGAGATCACATACGTGTAGTCCATGTCTTCTGGTCCAGGGAACGGCTCCAGGGGCCAGTTAAAGAAGCAGTTGATGAAGACAAGGCCAGCACAGCCGGCCCAGACAAGCAAGATGGTGATAAAGGCCACGCCCAGGTCATAGATCACCTGTGAGTATAATACATATAAATTCAAACACACACTAAAGGATGACAATGTTAAATTACTTTAAGGGTTTCTTATTTGTTCTGTTGATCTAATACTCATGTAATTTGTGGAATTTCCTCAAAATACTTATAATGCTTTAATAATTATTCAAACCAACACTTAGACATTGTATATACAATATAAAAAGTCAGCTTGAATTGTACTGGTGTAACAGACTTCTCAGAGTGTGATCTAAGTAAACACTAGGATGGCATGGCTTATTACAAGCGTGAAAGGTGCCACGTTACACCACCCATGTTTCCTGTGGATTTTTACCTTAATGCCTGGAAAAGTGACAGCAGAAGAAGCGTAGGATCCAATCATAAGTGCAATGAAAGTGGAGCGTAGATCTCCAAACATGTTGGGAAGCTGAGAAACAAACAAAGAGATGCCATTCAGGGACATACAAAAACTTCAAGCTAAGGAAGTGGCTTATAACAAAACAATTTGGAAATTAATTAATTTTTTTTAATTAATCAAAGAATATCATATCATAATTTATGTCTCTTTATAGTTACATGGGTAAATGCTGTGTAATTGTGACAAATATTGTGCAGAAATGTAACTAATTTTTCTTCACCACCTCTCAGAATCGCACAAATAAAGTATAGTCTTGAAAATATGTAACTATTAAATCAGTGTAATATAATCTGAGCAACATGTGGATGTGTGGATCTGACGTGTGTGTGTGTGTGTGTGAGAGAGAGAGAGAGAGAGAGAGAGAGAGAGAAA
Source organism: Bagroides melapterus (assembly GCA_028566695.1). Taxonomy (NCBI): domain Eukaryota; kingdom Metazoa; phylum Chordata; class Actinopteri; order Siluriformes; family Bagridae; genus Bagroides; species Bagroides melapterus. Next base: position 17,379,246 of record JAOTRN010000051.1, read on the forward strand.
GAGAGAGAGGGAGGGTCTTGTGTAATAATATTGATAAAGGACAGAGGATAGAAGAGACGAGTACAGACTGTTCTGTACCAAACCACTGTCATGTATCTGACAGCTAGAAGAGACACAGAACAGATGATGTGTAAAGTGTAAAGTGTACTGATTTCCACATGCTCTGAGAACAGTTGAGAATTGAATGCATCACCAGGCCAACCAGACTGACAAACCCTGAAAGTGTCATAAGATGCCACTGGCTCACTGTTCTTAAAGTCTTGGTACTGTTTTTCCAAGAAAGCCACGCCCCCCCCATTACCCCCACCACCCCATCACACAAAAACAGCCAGCAGGCAGGAACGAAAGAGCTGACTGGAGCTCAAACCAGACGTCATTCACTGCCTCTAATTAGAGTAAAGGTTATTCCCTATTCAGAAAAGCCCATAACATCCAAGATAACACAAGCAATAACAGTCTCTGTCTCTGTCTCTCTCTCTGTTTGTCTCTCTCTCTCTCTCTCTCTCTCTCTCTCTCAGAGATACACAAGCTCACTCACTCTCACACACACACGCGCGCGCCCACGCACACACACACACACACACACACACACACACACACACACACACACACACACACACAGCAGTGTCCTGTAGTCGGGGAAGACCCTACTCTTGTAGCACAACAGTGTCAAATTAAAGTGCTTGCTTGTACTTTTTTCGAGACTGCAGAGGGCAGAGTGTCTAATACACAGAGACAAGCACATTAAAAACCCCATCACACTTATACAACACATGTCGTTGCAGAGACTATTTCAACAACAACACACCCCGATGTTTTCTTTATTCCTTATTGCTCACTGTAATAACAGTTCATTTATATATTTATTACCTATTAAAATGTTCACTAATGTACTAAATCACAACACACACACACACACACACACACACATATATATAAGCATAAGGTTTGATAACCTAGTTGATAACTGTTGTTTAGATGTGTAAAACATCAGATCTAAAACATTTTAACTGGAACTTGGCATTTATCAGTTTCATGCTCTGCACACCTTGCATTGCACAAGCATGGGAGGTTTGATGCAAGCAAGTGGGGCAGCACATAGTTTTAAAAATAACAACTGAGTTGAGAATGTTCTTTAAAATATGCTTTTAGTTCAAATAAAAAGATTTTTTTTTTTAAAAAAAAGTCAGCTCGTTGTCTAATGCAGATATGTTCCAAGAAAAAATGATCTAAGGGGACAATTGAGTATATCTCAGTCTTAGCCTTAAAACATTATAATTATAATGTTATCTGATTTACCAGAGCACACAGAAGAGCTAATAATTTGAACAGGACAAGGGAAAAACTGGTTTGTGTTTCTGCCTGGTGCTGTGGAGCTCAGATTAAACATGACTTGTTTGATACTCACTTAATATGTCTGCTATTTTTGGATTTGTCTCAAAGCTGACTCATCAGTGTTCATGTAATTTGTCACCATGTTTATTACGCTATACACACTTCTCAATTAGGTTCAAAGGTGAAATACTACATTTAATAGAAAATTATATTTATATTCATAAACACACTGGAGTTGTCTCAGCAGTAGCAGTTTGCTTTATTTTTAAACTGTGGAAAAATGTCGAAAAAAAGAATACAAAAAGAATACAAATAGCCGTGATCATTTGGTCATCAGCTCTGTCAAAAAAATTGTACAGATGACATAAGAAAAAAATCAATAACGCTCATGATGAAAAACAAAACCCTGGAAATGGATTTTCCAGCGTGTATGTAAGTAATTTCAGTTCCTGCCCACTCCACTCCCTTTGTACCGAACACAACTGTACAGCAAAGTGCAATTTCTTTTACACTTCCACTTGAACAGTGGGGATTTTTTAAAAGCAGAATAGAATGAATCATAGGCACAAAACAGTAGTGTGGCTCTCACACTTACCACAGAGTTCTGGGAACCAAAAAGAGAGAAATGAAATGATCATAGAATTGGAAGAACCTGGCTTAAACTGAACAGTCAGATCATAAAACCAGATGTTATCACATATGTTAGCAGCCTCATGTGTATGTGCTGATAGCACAGAAATGTATTTAAAAAAGCACAGCGGACAAAAAAAGTTTGTCCAAACATCAACAGTGTGCACTCGATGGCCCAAAGTGACTGAGCAAATCAACATGACCTTCAGATCTGTGCCAGTCTGAGCAGATGATAGGAACAGCATCTCTGATAAACAGTGCCTTGTTTACAGGCTGTTCTCGGTTTAAGCATGTATGTGTGTGTCTGCCTGGAACTATTATTACTCATCCAGCTCTGTCTTGCTTCATCTGCCAACACCACCCTCTCTCTTAAGCCCGGCCCACCCTGTTGCATTAACTCACTCTTCCTCACTCCACAGCCAAACCAGTTTTGATAAAAAAAATCTGCATGTGAACCATCATGACCACAGAGTACTACAACTTCCTTTCAGACTGACTCTCAGATTTTTCATAGTGCAACTCCATAGTCTAGATGCTATAACGGGTGTCTTACCAAGTAGACAAGGAATGAAGGAGGGAATTTAGTCAAATTGCGAGAAAAAGAATGGGAAAAGTAGGGTGAGTCCATAATTCTGGATATATCTGAGTGTTTTTGTAGAACAAGTCAAGGGTGTGAGGTGAGCAGTACACACTTACACACCCTCCTCCTCCTCACTGGCTTATGCCAGTTAGTATCTCGTGTGCTGAATAAGCAGATAGGAAGAATAACACGTAAAGAGATGGAAGGAAAATCAGGACGAATGAGCAAAACGATGGGGAAAAAATAAAGACTAAAATTATTATATGTATTTAAGGAATTATTTTATTAATTTTTTCAGTCCCAAGTTTCCAAATTTGAGCAATTAAATCTTTTCACTCATTAGGCAACTACAGAATATTTTGATACGGATCTCAGTTCAGCTGTGATTAAAATATACAAATCATATGCAAACCAGCAAAACAAGGAAGCTCGAGTACAGAAAACATGTGATAGGAAAGAACGAAATTCCTGCTTAGCCTCCAGACCCTGATCAGCTGTGTAAAACCAATAGTTATTTCAAGTAGCAAAGGGTGTTCGTACTAGAACCCAGCAGCTGCAACAACTGAAATTACAAACTGCACTGTTCCACAGCAGGACCTAAGACACATTTTAACACTCTCTTACTTCCACCGGTCTCACACACTTCTTCCAATGTAAACAAAGCAGGTATACAGCTGTATGGCCACAAAGTATGACATAACCAAAAACGGAAAAAAAGACCCGTTATGGTGTCAGGTGACAAGCACATTGTGAACTATGTGGTCTGTGTCAGAACAAGTACAGGAAACAACACATCTGAGCTTGTTTATCAAAGCAGAAGCTCTCTGACTAGAGCTTAACAGGTTTCAGTCCAATAAAACTGAAAAAAGGAACGTTGTACCATACAAAGCAACAAATTTTATTATGAAAAAATTACACATTGATATCTAAAACTCCCCCAAACTCTACAGGAGTTACATACATGATTTCCTTAGCCAGCTACGAGAATGAAACACAGCTTGGTTGTCTGTGCCATTTCTTAGGAGCACAACTACAGGGAACACTTTGTTCATCCAAACAATAAATCATACTGATGTCTTTTTTTGGTCCTTTGATTGGAGCTTAGTGCTGATGAAGACTGCAGATAAAGCAGAGAACTGAAGAAACTGCCTGCCATGTGAGGCTTTGGAAACTAATAGCACTGATTGAAGGGGTATCTGTATCCCTACATAACACTACACAGGAAAGTAGAAGGGTTTCCCTGGAGGTTGTCATGTGGTAACTAATGAAGGCTTTGTTTAGTAGACTCAAAAACCAAAAATTTGAAGCTAGGCATAACCAAAAAACGTTTAAATGTATGTGGCTCTGCTGGCTTCAATGACAGGAAAAACATTCCAACATTACAATATGTCCAGTACTCAACTTAACTCACGTGTTATTTTACTCAGCACTGAGGTAAAAAATATAAAATCAGGTACAATAGTGACTAATTAGTGACTAGTATTATCTAAATTAATAAATATATACTAATGAGAAGGATTTAATTCTTTTCTATTAAACAGTGATGTAAACAGGACAATAAAAAAAAGATGAAGCGTTCTACACTATAGAAGTATTCTGGTAGAAATGCAATTTTAGCCAGAAACGTCATCAAGTCTATTGGGTTTGTCCAATCAGTGGTCTGAACGATATTGTGGTCAAGTTGTATATCCTGCTTACATGATGTCTAGGTAAAAACCATAATGAAATTTAACACAGGGACTTAGATGCAAAGCTGGGATAAATAGTGACACTCACTGTGAGGGAAGTGAAGGTCATGCACATGCCCCCGAACCCGTTCAATGCCAGAGCAAAGAAGATCAGGACTGAGAGATCTGTAGGGACCAGCCAGACATTATTAGATTAAATAATTAAACTGAGATAATGGTAAGTCTTCGTAGCAATGACTACTGTTTCAAACAAGCAAGTTCCTATACTTACTCCTCGGATCACTGGCTCCATGAGCCATCATCATACAGGAGATGGCAAAACTGGCACTGCAATCACAAAGATCTTAAATTAAAGGAGTTTTTACATTTGAGGAGTTTATTAGAAAGATTTTTGCCTTGAATATAAATAAAACCAGTCAAATCACTCTACATTTCTTACCTGCCAAGCAGGCGAAGTTTGCGTGGCCCGTACTTGTCCATGATGATACCCAGCGGCAGCGTTATAGCACTTAAAAGGAAGGAGCCGATGGTGAAGGCCAGATTCAGCATCTCATCCTGTTCTTTACAGATGGGCCAGCCATTCATTTGCAAGAACTCTTCACTTTTGTTTGCTGGGTTTACTGTAGCTCCTACACTCTCATCAGACACATTCTGCATCGTACTGTTGCCTAAAGAAATACAACAAAAGTGGTCAAACCAGAAATCCAGCAAAACCAGACAATTATCAAATAGTCCTGTATTTTATTATACTAATCATGTACCTTATTATAAAGCGTGTTTTTATTATAATATGCAGGTGAAAAACCTTATGCTTACATCCTCCACTCTGTGACATTCATTGTTCATTCGTCGTTTTGCATGTTTTATTTCTGGACATTCAACCATTATTTGAAAAAAAAAAAAACACAATGAAAATCCGCTATATTTTAATAGTTCAATAAAAATTGCAGTACGTTTAGCATTCCATTGATCAGAAAGCGAATGTATTTTAGTCATTCATCCTCCAATTTTTAAGCAGCGAAACTGAATACTTTTATGCATATAAAAAAAAAAATCCTAAGCCTAAGGAAGCTATGCTTAAAGTACTTTGTGGAGTGGAAATCTGCCCTTTGTTAGTGCTCTCTCTTGCTTTTTCTCTAGCGCCTTGGTGAGATACATGTAGTAGCCAGGAAACAGGCAGAAGGGTCAGGCCAAAAGGCACAGCCTCAGACCATGTAAACAACCGGCAGAAATAGAAGGACTGGTATCCTCCCTGAAACTGAAACCTAATACTTACTGTGAGATTTAGACCCATCTAGGCTCACTTGTATTGCCATTCTGTTCTTAACAGTCACCTGTTTTGACTAGTTGTAATCACCCTTTGCCAGAGAAACAAGTACTCCTTGATAATTTATTCCATAAAGTGCATTTCTTGCAATGCAATGGATGATTCAGCAGCCTTAAAAAAGTAACTGTACAATAATACTGTATTGAAGTTGAGCCAAAGAAGGCACCTGTTTATGCAGTGTGTGGGTGAGTGTCATGCTTGTGCAAATGTAAAGGACAGAATGTTTTTGTATTTCCTGAAAAAAAAAAAAAAGACTTTTCTCACTGACAGACAAAGAAGACATGCTTGTTAAGCAAGATTGATTTAAGGCAGCAAACAGATGAAGCCTCATGAAAAAGTAACTGGAGAACAAACAGCAGCTGGGCTTTAGTGACTCGCAGTGAGTAATAAAGAAAGTCTGAGTGGCATCAAGTCAATAGCAAAAAAGCGTTCTGTGTAACACTGAACATGTTCACGTCCAATTCAGGGTCTGGTTTAGCACACAACATTTAACTTCCCCCTTTGGATAGAGAAAGCAGGAAGTGAGAAAGGCTGATTATGCACTGCACAGTTTGGTTTAGCTGATCTTAGGTCTGTCACACGTTTAGACTTCATCAGAAAGATACAACATGACAGCAGATTCTTGCCTGCTATGCAGAAAGCCTCACATGTTATATGTTCAGTGAGAAAAACCAAGATGCTGAAAGAGGAAAGTGTAGGCTTCACGTGTGACACAAGATAATTAAAGTGATGAGCTAGATACAAATCTGTGCGTCTTCCAGTCATGTGAAAAGTGATGGAAATCACTGACACACTCACAGAAACTGGACACAAGCAGTTCGAGCCAGACTATATGATTACACTCTTGCTGAAAATCAGCATGGGATTACGTGACTGTCTGAAGTGACAGAATAGTCATCATTTGTATGCTCCTATAGGAATATGATTAATAGGGGGATGTTATGGATATTATTGAAAATTAATTGATTATTTTCTAATAACAACAAAAACAAGCTAACAACCTTTGTTAAATAACAGCATATATTATCTGAATGGTCAAATGTACACATATAATAACATCACACCTTCAAGTACACTAGCCCTAAATCAGCTATCGATGAGAGACAACAATAGATCACATTTTTTTGCACATAACTGGGCAGGAGTAAATCATTAATATTGACCACCCTGTTGATCTACACTTTTGCAGCTGCATTAAATATCATTCCTACACTATACTATGCCAAACAGCTTGTGCTTTATTGATGTGTTTTCTCTTTCCAGATTTGCTTTGTGGGTAAGAAACCATTATTCAGAAGACTTAAATACTTTAATCCTCAGCCAACTTGTATGTTCAGCAACTTCTAACCATAATTTAAGAATGTAGGCAAATCCAAAGCAGATGGGTGCAGAAGAGCCCTCGAGTTTAAATCCAGCCTTCTCAGGAATGATTGTTATGCAATATATATTTTGTAGACCTCTTTGATTGCATTTTTCCTTTGAAATTACTTTTTTGTGAAGAATGTTACATTATGTGACTTTCAGTCAAGCTGTGATGTGATTATTACAGATATAACAGTTCTGTATCACACTACAAGATAAGCTAAAGCACTATAAAAACAGTGAAGTGTTGGAGGTAGTATTGTGCAGTGGATACTTCTGACCGATTCTCTAAACTGATTAAGGTAGCTGAATGCTATAAAAAGTCAGCTGGGGTAATGAGAATAGACTGATGTGAGCAGGCTCCTCCTCTTAAATTGTGGGTTCCTTTCTTGTCAGATCTTTATTCTTGTGAAATCCTGCACATTCCTGCATGTAGCATGCTTGTGAGTCATGTTTATTAGCTTGTTGTTCTTACCTGATTCTTTGCAGAGGGAGGCGTAAAATCCCTCTGATTTCAGCATGATGAGTAATGAGCCCCATCCCAGAAGCACAGCAGAGAAAAGCAGACTCTCAATCACCGCTGTCACTGCCATCCACCAGCGGCGTGAGAAAGCTGTGGCCAGTGAGGGGGCCATGTTGCTGGACACTGTGACACTCACACACCAGCTATAAGAGCAAAGGCTTGCAGAGATTTGATGATTAAGCCTGGAAAACCCAACATGTTAAAATCAAGGGTCAGCCATATAAACCACATGCTTTTGAACAGCTTGTGTCTTGAATACATTATCCATATAGGCAGCATAATTAATTGAATACACGTACATATGACTCTCTATTGGACTGCACTAATGATCAAGCTGTCTCTGAATTTCATATATAATATAATCTTGGGGTCGTTTTTTACAATACACATCAAGAAATATAATATAAAGAAAAGTATCATTATACAGGCATAATTTGGTATTTACTTAAAATTAGGCTTCAATCCGAATCTCAATTACCTTTAGAAAGTATCGTCAGTAATGCTTGATCTATGTGTTCTTAGAAAACTTTTTTAAGGGCTGTTATATGACAAAATTTTAACACTAACTGGATCTACTAAATTCAAGAAGAAAACCTCTCTATAAATGAACCTGATGGTGCACACTCATCTAAATTACTAATATTAATAATGTAGAATATCGGAATACCTGAGTTAAAAGTAAAATGAAAAAAGCATCTGCTTCTATAAGTTTCCTGCTTAGATTGGTGCCGTAGTCATATTTCCCCTCAAATTACGCCTATTTTGTTTAATATTGGCAGTATATTCTTATTAATTTTGAACTTTTTTATATGTATGGTATATTGTGGTTAAAACATTTGTCTGTCCATCTGCCTCTTTGTTCCAGTTCTCTACAAAAACAACTCATAAACAGAAAACGGCTGAGTCCTGAAAGCGTGCTGTAGATTAGCTGGGATTTGATTGGTGGGTGATTTTCCTGCTTCTTTCTCATTGGCTAAACAAGAATCCTTTTGCAATAGAAACTCCATGTGAGACCGAGATCCAGCCGGTTTGAACCAGCGCGGCGCGAGACTATAGTGATTTTTCTTTGTGCTCGTATTTAAAAATAGTGGTGATAATTATTGTTAATTTTATTAGGTTTAAAGTGATTATATAGATATATAAAATACATAGATAGATATATGTTGTATATATTGCGTGAATGGATGTTATAATAATGGCCATTTCCTAAAAAAAATTTTTATTCGTTTGCATCTTTTGTAAAACCGTGCACGGGGGTTTTCGCGAAAAATAAAAATCCTCAAAACTCGATTGCATTGCGGCTTAAATGCGGTATTCTGCGGAAATGATCAGCTCCGAAACTGGTCTGAACTGGACAGAGTAATGTGCGCCTCCGCCTGTAAGCCCCCTCCCCACACCTGGTGTATATGCATGAAGAGCTGTTTGCAGAGGATGGACTCTCAGCACTTCCTGCTTTCGGCACTCTCCCGTCCTTTGTTGGCTTTGTATTACTGTTATTCCAAAGTTGCTTTCTAGAAATTCTGAGGACTACATTTTTGTGATGGTTTTGCTGATGCACCACAGGTTGTCATGTTGATGATGCTTTATCATATGTTTTTCTCCAACCCTGTTTTTCTAATCGAATGTAGGATCTCATAGTAAATGTATTCCGCAAAATAGTATCTCTTACAGTGCAAAAAAGAATAAAAAAAAACAACAGCAAACTTCCAACAAAATATATGAACTATATGGATGCATGCATTTCAATGGATTCCTGTATGTACATTTATATGAGCGATTTCTTTATACTCTATAAGGCTTATTGTAGAGGGTTCGTTTTAGCTTGTTTACAAGGTTGCGGCATAGGATTCGATACGAAATACAGTTTTAATAACTGTACATGATGTCTTACCAAGCTGTCATCATCAGCATCGAATGAGAAATCTAAAACCTTCTGCTATGTTCATCAGTTCTCTTAAACAATGATGCTCAGCCCTGCAGTCTAGCCTATAACGCAATAATAAAAAGCTAACACGCGTGATTTTTCTTTTCCATTTCGGTGTGCTAGAAAACATAATAAAAACATGATCCTGAATGGGTTGTCATAGTCTATAATCACCAGATTGTTACAATACTATAACTTACTGCAGAGCATCCTTACAATAAACACAAACCATACCTGATTATGAATGTTCTTCAACAAAATCGTGCTTTTTTCCGACCCGGTAGCACCGATGTATGAGTAAAGGTTCCGATGTTACTATTTTTTTGGCTTCTTTGTATTTATACATTTTCTAACATGAGGTTCCTGTTTTTTATATTTGCACCGCTTGCTTCATAAACAAGACAACTACCCGATTGGCTGTTTGCTGAGCTAGAGCCGAACGCAAGCCAATCATTAGCGAGTACTCATGAATATGTAATATGGTATCCTCTGTGTCCCACATAAGAACATTTTCTGTGAAACAGATGTGTTTTTCGGGTTATACACGAGACCTCTCTGATTTCTGAAGTTGTGGAACACAACTCAAGATCATTATTATAATCATGGATTAATTTATGTCACTGTCCATTTTTGAAAGCCCTGTAATATTTAAAGAACAAAGATTTTCGCTTTGGATCTATAAGCAAATTAAGCTGGAGATAACAGTAACTGCAAATAATAATTATACTGCAATAACAGTCAGCACGTTTCCTAAATTTATAGTCTAGAATAACCTTGCGAGAACTATCCCAGCTGCATGGCCTGATGTTTATACAATCCTGAACAAAGTGACTCTAAATGTAGCTCTCTTTGCAGTCTGAAGATTAAATCTGGCCTAAATAACAAAAAAGCCAATGATAATTGTAATTATGTTACCAACACAGTGGAAATATTCTTTGTGAGCCCCATAACCTGAGAATGCAACAACAGCATGACTATTTGTTCAAAAACTTTGTAGAGACAAGGAGTATTAAACCAATTTATGCACAGTCTCCATCTGGTGGTTAAAATCGGTAATTACACCTTTTAAATGCGTCTTTCACAATCAGCCCCTACTGCATACAATTATCAAGTATAAATTATGATTAATCATACAGAATTTATCTACAACACTTTGGGCAGAATCTCCCATTAAAATTGAGACTCTATTTGCAGCGTTTGTGTTAACCGAGATGTTTGATGGGAAGGAATGAGGCACTACAGAGATTACATACAAACACAAACATACCAATCCAATTATATGACTCCATACAACAGTGCTGAGAGAGAGAGTCTCATTTTAATAATATACAAATATTGAAATAAATAATTGCATTAGAGTTTTACTGTAACAGACAAAATGTAACCATTATAAAGATGTTTTTAAAAAAAAGAAAACTGCAACAGTTTGTCGTAAAAAAAAAAAAAAAACAAAAAAAAAAAAACCTTTTCTTTGTTCCAACATGTATGATTAAATTGGCATGGAAAGGAAGCATGTTTCCATTCTGTCTTATTGATCTTTAACTCAGAATGACTGAACAGTTTTCACAGTTTGCTTTTTTCCTTTCCTTGCATTTAATACATGCAAACACACCAACTCGGACAATGACCTAAAACCATCCATGTAACAGTAATGAAAAAATACACAATTGTGAAAGTAGAAGTCACATGTCAGACCAAAGAAGGTGTTTCTGCATGCTGACTTTTCAGACGTTTGTTCTGACTAGTTCATGTATACTGTGTTTCAACACTGTGATATAATTATTGTCACATCATCAATAGTAATGTGATTTTAAATTCACAAGAATTTGAATGATCCACTGTGATGGAGTGACATCCCATCCAGACTGCTCTGTCATCTCATGCCCAGAGGTTCTGGATCCACTTCGACTCTGACTAAGATAAGGCATTTCCTTAAGATGAATGGATGAACTGAATAATCTAACGGATGAATAATTAAGGTTTGGGCTAGAGGACTTGGCTTTTGTGAAATTCATTAAAATGACTCTTAGCTTTTGATGGAAACTAATTATTTATAATATAGAGTAAACTTAGACTACAATGTAACACAATATTTTATACTGAAACTGGTACAACTCACACTCTTGTACACTGAACATTCCAACCAGCATTTTTTTTTTGGCATCTCTTGGTTTTAAGTTAAGCTTTGAAATAACCTGAGTGACATTTAACATGGCACGACACTTACTACTAGGTCAAAGTTCAACTTATTTGACTGAGTGGAAAAAAATTATTTGGCAGAAAAATCCAGATTTCACATCTTTTTCATGGAGGAGAAAGTTTGGAACAACAAACAGGAATCTTCCTGGGTTCACAGGGTCCATGTTCTTCCTGGTACACAATAGAGTTCATAGCACCTGCTGTCCATGTGGTGTAAAAGGCACAGTGTATAAACGTAACCACTGGTCAAGTGGTATTCAGTGTTCACCAGCAAGTTCATGAACATCGTCAGGGCACCAAGTTACAAGTCATGTATCTTCAGTGAATGGTTCCATAAACATAAAGTGCAGGTTCCAGTCACACATCAGCCTTTCCAAGCAACTATGGGATGAAGTGGAAAGCAACACTGTCCAATGTACATTAACTGTGCATTTCCTTCCACATGGTACAACATCCCTGTACAACACAGCCGGCATCTTTATAACCCACGTACCTGCAGATTCAGAATAGTACCGGTGCAACCCAATCCTAGATAAGAGCCAACTAAAAGTATCCTGAGTTTTATTACATTTTACCCAAAAAATGTCTTTAATCTATGATTAGTTGTTAACTGAAGATCAGTAGCACACCTTAATGTCAAGGTTTGGTCTGTTCTTTGAAAATTCCTTCAGCTGCCGAACTCCTTCCTTGGAAAATTTGTTGTCAAACAACCTAAAAGGTAAAACAGTACATAATGAAATCTCATTCACTCTGTAGAATACATCTGAGCAGGAGTATCATTAGTTTATTATTATTATTATTATTATTATTATTATTATTATTATTATTATCATTACTACATAATGAAGTGATTCAGTTACCAGAGGAACTCCAAGGTGGTGTTTTCCATAAGGGCTTCTTTGAGGAGTTCTGCCCCTTTATCTGACACTAAATTGTCCCTAAGTCTGGAAATTATACAAACAAAGAATAAGAAGAAAATAACAAGAACAATATTACATAGAAATATTTCGATATAGATAGAACGCACAATAGATAGATGGAGCCTTAATTATCCTTAATTATTTTTAGCCTTCTAAAATGTTTCTTAAACTGAACTATGTGTTTCCAGGATAATCGAATATATTAAGAAATTTCTTACCTGATATCTTTTAGAGTACGATTAGTCTTCAATAATTCAGCAAGAGCAGCAGCTCCAACGTCACCGATATTATTAATTGCCATTCTACCCAAAAAAAAACTCAAAGTCAATATTATAAAAGGACAACTCATCACTGTGTATCATAAGCATTTCATGTGAATGATGGATATTAATATCAATTTAAATGTAAACACACCGAACCAGTGAAAGCGGAAACATCTTCCTTTACCTGAGGTCAAACACTGTGTGGTTCTTTTTAAGTCCCTCTGCTAGGATCCTGACTCCCTCACAGCCCAGACCTGTCGATACCACCCTAACACACACACACACACACACACAGTGTCACAGTGAACTGGGTATGTTCCTAGAAAACACACTTTCATTATAAATCCTAACTTACCACAGTTTCTCAGTATGACAGTCAGGACTCTGTAGAGCAAGAGACAACACTTCTGCCCCCTCTGGACCCAGAGGATTCAGTGCAAGCCTTTGGGAAATTAATTCAGATTAATAACAATAGATAAAGGGAGTTCATTAGTGCCCTAGCAACTCAGTAGTTCCTCACCATATCATTATGTTCACAATCATCAAAATATGAGCTACCTGAGGGTGGAGAAGAGAGGAAGTACAGGCAGGAGTCTGCGTAATCCCTTAGCATCAAGCCCTTGCGCTTCCAAACTGAGCTCCTGCATGTCCGGACTCAGCTGCAGCAGAAAAGCTAGCTCACTCCAGTCCCTGTTAGCCAAGTTACAGTGACCCATACCCTCCTGAGAGAGCAGCTTTAGCCAGGCCTGCAGTCGTTGTGGCAGCCCGGGGTCCTGAGCCTCATAAAGGCAGTGACATACATTCAGCTGTCTCTCAGGACTCAGAGTAGGACTGTGCAGCTGCGAGTGGAGCAACTGCAGCACAAATGGTGGAGAAGCATGAGGTAAGGGCACACACGAAGCCATATAAGACCTTGGTTCATCACGGAAAAGGCCGTTCAAAATGAAGCGGGTCTTGGGGACTAGCAAGCCAGATACAAATCTGTATAAAGAGGGAAATAAATTATTACAAAAGATGATTATAATAAGTGTCAGCTGAACCATGTTGTAAAAAAGCAACAGAAATGGGAAGTGTGATAAATGCTTTGTTCTGGCTAGAAGGTTTATATGACAAAAAATATTCTGATATACAGAATATAAGACCTAAACCTACATAGGTATACAGGTTCTTCCTCTCTTGAACTGACATTCAGGACTTTTAACGTCAGAGGCATACGAAAGGCTTTAAAATATTAGTGAAGGGAGAGGCTGAATTTGTTTAAATTTTGGGTTTCAAAACAGCTAGGAACCAACCTGCTCCAAACAGCTTCCCATTATTTACTACTGAGCAGTTTCTGAACATTCAAGTCATCCTAAAAGAAAACTTTTATTTTGCAAATAAGCAAAGTTTCCGCATGCTAATTCTGATATTACTCCCACACCCTGGTTAACTACCCTTTACTCTGTTTCACTCCAGGGTACATCTCCAAATCTATTTTCCTGATGTCTTCACAAAATCTAGTAATATCCATTAAGAATTTCATGCTGAGCAGACAAAGTGCATTCAAGTGCATCAGTTTTCTCAATTAAAAGCATCCTTTGAGGAAATCCTAGCAGACTATTAGCAGGTTAGCAGGTTCTGTTAATTTCCAGAGTGTATCTGACAAACGTATGCACAGTAATGCAGAAAGAAATTTTAACTTCTATAACCATACAGTATATGTATTTTTTTTTTTACTGTGGCCTATACTTAGTTACAATTTGTGTAAATGATTTCATATGTGAAACCAAACTTGCAGTTCCTGATCCACACATTCCAGTAAAATGATTTAGAATAGACACAGATCACCTCTTCCTCTTTTTAAAGGGTGCCATTTATTTTGTGTTAATTACCTAGTTATGCTTCTAGCTATTCTTCTCAAGTCATAAATATGAATTGACTATCACATGATGTTCATTAAATTTGGGCATAAAATTGAAACAACTAATCTATTTAATCTTGACAAAATATTCTGTAAACCTGAAAGTTCACAAAACTTTCACTGAAACTTTTCATAGGTAAAAACTCCTGCAAAATGACTTCTAAATAAATGTATTTGTATTTGGCTTAATAAATGAAGCTCAGTGTTAGATTTCCTAATGAGAATTTGAGAAAGCAATTTAAATTACAATGGAATATAAGTAAGCTGTTATTATAATAGTAATACACTTGCAGAGAAAAATAAGCATAAGAATGGAAAAAAAAAACAAAAATATTGAGCACTACACCTGCAGAAGAGATCCAGGTGTCCAGACTGATGGCGTTCTCCCCAGTGCAGAGCTTTTTTAATACGTCTACGCAAGAGATGTTGTGGTTGACGTAATTTACTAATAACAGACATTAAGTGTGAGTGCAATGCTGGAGCAAGCTGGCCCATCTTCAGCTTAAGTACTGTGAACGGGTCTGAACCTGACAATGACTCCAGAACATAATAAAGTGCAGCTAGGAACTCTTGGATGCTGGTATGAATAAACTGAAAGTGCTTCTCATATGTTAGAGAAGATCTGTCCTCTTTAAGGATTTCCACTAATAAGGCACGCAAGAGCTCATTGCAGTCTAGAGAGAAAGAGGCCAGGTCTGAGGAGTCGAAAACAAATCGCCTCTCCAGCAGGCCTTTGAAGGCCAGGGCTCCCAAACATCTAAGCTTTGCTTTTGTCTCCTTTAGGACACGAGGGCCATCATGAAGCCGGTTGAGATGCATGCCCTCTACACACCCACCTACATGGAAGAGCAGTATGGTTTTGAAAAAGCAACAGTAGATCTCAGTGACTGTGACTGGTCTGGAGCCAATGCCATGACTGTTGTTTATCGCTGTATTAGGTCCAGATGAAGTGTTACACCGATCTTCTATTACTTTTTCAGTTGTTTGTGACTCACTACTCTGTGGTACAGTGTCAGAGAAGAGGCAGGAAGTGCCATTGTGCAAGGCAGTAGACACAATCCAGCAGAAGGCGGGGATGTGACACATGAGCTGTAGGGGTTTGTGAGAAGATACAAATGCCCACACGGTAGCAGCGATCTTGCTGGAGGTACAGCTTTTCTCAAAGTACTGCCGTTGTTGGTCTGGGGAGAAGCCCAACACACTGTAGAACTGGTTTACCAGTAGCTGTGGGACTTTTGTTACAGCATGAGGCCGAGAAGTGAGAAGAATAGCGACATCTGGCAAGAGGACCTTTTTTATTAGGTTCACCACCATGGCTGTAACGGATAGCTCCCGCACAGGGTCTGAACATATAGGAGTGCGTTCAAAGTCCAAGGGGAAACAGAACTCATCAAGACCATCCAGAATAAGCAGAAGCTGCCCTTGGTTGGAAGTCATTAATTCTGGCAAAATAGGCTTGAGATGACTGTAATAATCAGACAGCAAAACCTGGAGGCTGAGGGGTTCAGTAATTAGGCTAAGTTCACGAAACGACAGAGGCAAGATGATCTTGGGCGTGTCTGTATCTACAGCCCATTCCTGTACTAACCGTTTAATCACTGTGGTTTTGCCACTTCCTGCCACCCCAGACAACAAGGCCACACCATTACCAGAGTCAGAGAGCAGGTTCTGGTAGATGTCTTTAAAAGAACAAGTCTCCCCATGTCCTCTTGCATCGGCCCTCCCTGCCCTAAAGGCATCCCCGACAACGGATGTCTCGTGTTGGAAATAAACTGGCACTTGGCGGCCTGCATCCTTAGAAAATGTTATGTCAGTGAACCAGTCTGCCTTGGGAAGTCCAGATGTTGATCCGAGATAATTCCCTGCTGAGTGTTGCCTGGCCAAAATATCTTTGTGTCTTTGGAGATGGTCACTCACAGGATCTTTCACGCTCAGGTTTGTGGTTCTAATGAAATTAGAAGTTTCAAAGTGGGACAACAGGTACAGAAAAGCTTTGCATGCCTCCTCTCCTCGTCCCTGCAGAACATCCAGCAGTTTCCTCATACAGTCTCGATTACCTAAGAGCCCCCCACCTTTTATGAAACTCAGGTCCTCTTCGGTCACAGCCTCCATTTCCAGAAGGTGATCCAGAAGGGGGTGCAAGTGTTTGCTCCAGTTCTCCACCAGCTCCACACGGCGTTTTTGTAATTGCACACAGCATGATTCGACTGCCATCAGGTTTGTTATGAGAGAAACAATGTAAACACGTGACTCTATCTTACTATTATCAAAGAAAAATTACTGTTCTTCTTAGAAGTAGGTTATTTTGGTGAAAAGAGCTGTTGAAACTCAAAAGCATAAACATGTCAGCTACTGGCTAAATCAAATCCTCCAGTCACTTAGAGGACGTGGAAATGCGTACTGTAGCTATACAACCGATAAAAATTAAATTGATCAAACCTACTTCCCACAAGTGGATTTCAGTCGATTTATCCATATTCCATTCAATCCAAAGTTAAAATATCTGCGCTGGAGTATAAACGATGTAATCACTTAAAACCGAAACTAGTGGGTTTTCCCCCACGTTAAAGCGCATTAACTCTCACACGTAGTCAGCCGGTAGCTTGAAGTAAAATGACCACCAAGATTACGAAGCAAGTAAATCTCGATAAACAAAAACTTTGAATTTTGTACATGTGCATAGTTACAATCACAATTTACAAGTTTGGTCTGTAGTCACGTATGTCAGCTGAGTGTAGCGTTTTAGTGGTATTTGGGACGTGCTCAATAGCTCCGCCCTTTTAGAAATATGCAGGATCTTGTGGTACATAATTTCATTTTCATGCTGCATTTATACAGATTGACATGCATAAGCATTTGTGAAAATCATACACAAACACACGAGTAGAATAGTCTCATAGTATATAATGAAATTAGCATACTTTTTGCAAGAACTTTATTGAATGTTAAAAACAACCATCAGAATGAACAAAGTGACTTGAACCATGGCATGGCTGTTAGAGCCAGATGGGCTGGTTTGAGTATTTCAGAAATTGCTGATCTGAGATTTTCACACAAAAATCTCTGGAGAAAAAATTTCCATCCAATGAATCCACAATTGAAAAATCAAAAATCACCAGATTGTATCAAGCTGTCAGGAAGTATACATTAACTCATACAATCACTTTTTACAAGCATGGTGAGCAGAAAAGCATCTCAGGTTGTACAAAACATTCAAAGGTGGATAGGCTACAATAGCAGAAAAACCACACCAGGAGTGGAACCTCATGGTTTGAAGGGTTTAATGAGTGTTTATATAAATGACTGTAGACTTCCTGTTAGCCCAATCCAATTTCCAATGTACGGAAAAAATCCCAGGAGTACAACAGTTTCTGAAAAACTCAAACCAGCCCTTCTGGCTCCAATATCCATACCATAAACATAATCACCAAGATACTATTGTTCATCATGATATTTAATTTAAACATAAACTGAAGCTCTTGATCTTGCATGATCTATCACATTTTGCTGCTGACGTATGTGTATATACTGTATATTTTATACATACGAAACGTGTGGGAGATAAAACTTGAATAATGTCCCACACAGCCCAGCATAAAAAGATTCCTGCAGCAGCGTAGACAGTATTGTGAAGACCGCATGCAACAAAATATACCATTCCGTATAAGCGAGAGATACATTAAATAAATAAATAAATAAATAAATAAATAAATTTATAATAATAATAATAATAATAATAATAATAAAGTTCACTGTAGTTCTTAAAAAGTAGCCATCCACTACTAAGGTAGCTTTCTGCGCTACCTGAGGCAAGATGTACACTGTCATAGACACCTGAGTTTGTGAACAGATTACAGATATTCAGATATTATTTTACTTCTGGCCAAAGTTATGGCATCACAACGAGCATCCCATTTCATTTCTCATTTTACATCATAAAAAGTATCCACCAAATTATTATTTTTTGTGTAATGAAATGTAAGGGGTAAAGTTACCAAAGCTTGTACCACTTCAATACGGTCATTAAACAATATAAAGAATATAAATACACAGTATGCACTCAGTGACAACTTTATCAGGAACACCTGAAACTCTGTACATTTATGCAATTATCCAGTCAGGTAACAGCAAGGCAGTAGTACAAAGTGTGAAATCATCCTGATATAAGTCAAGAGCTTCAGTTCATGTTCACATCAAACATCAGAATGCGGGAGAAAGTGAGCTCAGTGACTTTAACCATGACATGGTTGTAGGTGCCAGATGGTCTTGTCTCTATATTTAAGAAAATTTTACACAGGATGGTGCGTAAAACAAAAAACATCCAGCGAGCAGCAGTTATGTGAATGGAAACACCTTGTTGATGAGAGGAAAGATCACAGTAGAATGCCTGGACTGGGTTGAGCTGACAGGCAGGCTACAGCAACTCAAATAACTGCTCATTAAAAGTGTAGTGAGCAGAAAAGCATCACAAAACACACAACACATCAAACCACTAGGTAGATGAGATACAACAGAAGTAGACATAAGCTAAATCTGTATCTACAGTATGTACATGCATATTGAATTGGGACAGCTGAAGATTATAAAAACGTCTAAAGACATTTTTAATATTTCAGCTGTCTGCTATCCCATATAGCTTTTGCCCACTGTGTTTTTACAGTAAACAGAATATATAATATGAAAAAAAGTGCTGCAGGTCCTACACCCTTCGGTTCCTATATACCATGATAGCTACAATAACAATAACTTCAATCCGCAAACCTTTATGGACCTGACTTTATACTGACCTTTATATATCTCAGAAAACAATGAATCAGTGGACAGAGACTGAGGAGTGACAAAAGCTTTATTTATGAAATCAGCTTTATTATGCTAAGATATATTGTCAGTTTGCATCCAAAGAACATTTTTCTGTTTCTTAAATTACACAAATAGTATAAAACAAAATCACAAGTGTCAATTATGCTTGTCTACAGGTGCAGTAAGAAAACGTTAATCAAAGCTTTTCCAAGGACAGCGTTGGGAGCATTTTATAACCATAAAAATATATTTTTTATATATTTGTTCTATGTTACACGTGGCACTTAGAATAGCTTTTTACAGTTGCGTTTTAATAGTGTCATCTTTAAAGCTTAAAGTCTGCTGTGAGAATAATTGTGATCTAGGCACTTGCTCCACTTTCTAAAGTAACCCTTTAACCATCAATATATTAAAAGGCAAGACTAAAGATTATACTGTATACACAGTACAAAGGTGCATGGTTTCCTATGAGGTACATGTCTGTATCGTGCTAATGTGCACTTTTTTGTTCCTGAAATTATATAGTCATTGTGCACAAAAGCATTGCTTCCATACAGAACACAAACCTCATTTTTGTGGATACTTCTCTACCATTTTCTTCTTCACAAGCTAATAGCAGCTTATCTTTAGCCTAAGTAGCATGTGGATTAGAAAACGACATTACTACGTATCCAGTGTACAAAGCCAAAGACGACTATTTACTACTGTAATATTGGAGTAAATTTATTCTATAGCCAGAACATGTTGCCTGGTATCAAACCTCTAAATAATTTTCTTTTAAGAGACGATCAGAATGAAAAACTTACAAACACATAATCAGTAAAGGGAAAAGCTATTAATGTGTGACTAAAGGATTTGGTGTAATGGAACCAAATATATTCGAGCCTATTCCTATTTTAACTTGAATAAAAATCTACTCAGCTTTCCATTACCATCATGGTCAAGGTTAACATGCATTATGATCCATCCAGAAGACTTAACACAGGCTCTCAACTCTCAACAGAATATTTCAGCCTCCTTATTATTTCCAACAATTTACCATTCACAGTCATTTGGCTACTGCGTGTGAAAGTATTTGGTATAGCTTTAATATAAGACAGGTTCTAGGAAGGAATCATTTAAACTTTCAAATAAAACATTATGTAATGTTCTCTCACTACTGCAAATAATATGCAAGAATATAATTCTGCTTTCTGAGTCCCTGGAAAAAGTGAACAGAAACAATCAAAAAGTTCTTACTGCTAACCCTGATTTTCCTTGTACATGAAGCAGAAGCTTCCCAGATATCAAATTATTGTTCCCCAAATTAAGTAAGATAGATAAACAGTGCAAGAAATATGCACTGATATATTGTTATTTATATAAAATCATAAAATAACAACAACATTAAATTCTCAAACACAGAAATATAAATATTGATTAGTTTGCTGGAAGGTCACGAGTTGAAGCGAAGCCTTTGGTGTGGCTGGCTGGCGTCTCAACGGCAGAGTGCAGCTGTGCCTGCGGCTGAGTGACAGGTCACCGGTTTAGGATGTAGACATCATCTTGAATTGAGGCGAGGGGCGGTCTGCAAAATATCAAGACAGACACTGGATTGTATTTGACTGAGAAAGTTGTTCAGCTGTTTATAAACAAAACATAGACAAGCACCCAGGCTACCATGGTCTATTACAGCAATGTGAGAATTTATTTAACAGCTTTTATAGTTTCTTTAACAGCTTTAGAATTTAATAACTTCCTTAACAGCTTAACATACATGCTTTATGGTTAGATCTGACCAAATCTACCCAAAGATCGGACAGAAATACGGTTCAATATGATTCACCCATGAGGAGAAACACAATGAATTATTTAGCCAGTTTATCCAGTTAACACCTAGTTCTGGATTACTGTAAGGTGCTAATGGGTAATATTTAATGCCACTCCTTACCACAGAAAGGTGTCCGTTCTTAGCTTTGGAAACGAGCAGCTCGGAGCCAGACGTGAAATCAATCATCCCTTCTTTTCCTTGACACACGGTGAATGTTATGCTGATCAAGGATAAAAAAGAAAGAACTTAGAAATCCAGACATTCCGTTCATTTCATACATAACTTCAGATGACGTACACATGCATGAGGCTGACCTTTCCTGGCTGATGTTGATGTTGTTGAGCTTGTCGGCACAGATCGCAACTTTGGTTAACGTCTCGATCACATGATCACTCTGTAGCACTGCATCACCCTATGAATAAGATATTAGTTGATAGATTGATTTTCTACATCTGCTGTAACCACCCTTCACTGATCTTTTTTTGACTCCCACCTTCTGTTTGTTGTCTTCACAGGCAACATGGAGGACAAAAACGCCATCACTGAGGGAGCTGACAGAAATGCCTACAGGAGAAGGTCAACATTTATTAAATATTTTATTTATTTACGCTTACTATATATTATTTTTATTATTTTGCTGCGTCACCTTTCAGTGTACTGTAATCAATGCGCTGTTTCAGCTTAGTCTCCTCTACTATGATCGCACTGCTTCCAGTTAGTATCAGCTGCCGTGGACGTGGTTTGTATCCTCTTCTGTCGTATTTAGTCACTGGAACAGCATACTGTAAAGAGCAATACCGAATTAACCCCATATACAAAATAACTGCGACACAAGTTACACACACAGGTATAAGAAGTGTTGTGTGATTTTCATGAACATAAAATCTGTCATCTTTCTTCTTAAGGCTAAAATGGTTCGTAGTGGAGGTCGGTTTCAGATTTCTGGTGATAGCATTGTTTATCATGTCAGTCATAGTAGGCTGCTGGAACTGTGAAATGTTTTAACAAAAAATAAAAAAGAAATAAATGATGATGAATAATGAGGTGGATGCCATGGTCTACCCCATCCTTCAGTGAATACATACCTTCATCTTCTCGTTGCCCATAGCCTGGAGCACTTTAGGATTGATTTCCTCTCCGTCTTAATAAACACACACGTGCTCGAACATTATTATACAAAGCAGATACAAAACTCTTGTAACGTAAAATGATCTCTGACTTTGTTTATATGAGCCATAATAATTGCTACAAAATCACAGTACGTATACGCCAGCAATAAAATCTATTCATAAAAATCAAGCTCTAATATAACAACCTCTTATTTACTTACGGAGTAGGTGAAAAACCTAGAATTAGTATTTTAAACAACAAAGAAATCAGCACAGAGAATACGTACTGAGCCTTGTTCCTACAAACAGCTTGGCGACACTCTGAGGGTAGTTGTCTTTCTTGTCCTTGAAGATTTCACTGGCTACTGATTTCTGTTCCAACTAAAATGAAAATGATATTGTAAGATGCAACCATCCAACCATATATAGCTGAAGCCGTACATAGATGAGACAACGAGACAACGTTTCTTCAGGACCATGGTGCAACATAGAACAAAAAAGAGCTACATAGAACAGCACAGCACTAAGGACTCATCTGTTCATCTGTGTAAACTAGTGCAAACATTGAGAGACAAAAGACAGTGCAAACAGACAATACAAAACACAAGACAATACACAAAAGCAGCACTGACCAGTGTACACACTGTATATTCTACAGTACAAATAAAAAATAAAAATATAGGAGTCCTTCAATATTCAAGAGTCTTGAATATTGTCATGTATAATAAAGAAGATTTAATTAAGTCCAATGCTGAATTCTAAAAAAAAAAAATCCTCTCTGTATGTTACAGCAGATCCAGTGCTTTACCTGATGCTTCCATTCTGGGCTGATGCTCTTGCAGTACTTCCACACCATGTTCTGCATACACAGCTTGCGGAGGTGCTCAGATGCCTGGTGAATGACGACACGTATCCAAGTCACACGACATATCCACTTCATACTCTATTCAGTTTATTTAAAAGGAAATGTGTTCAAACCTCAGTCAGGGCAGGTGGTGGTCTAGGCCAGCTCTTGTCCAGTACTGATTTAGGCAAACTCCTGTGTAGCTTCATTAAGAATGAGTAGCGCACGTAATCAAGGAAGTATTCGTTCTCAGGACAGCGCGGCTGGTTACGGTACATGAACCCTTTAACGAATCTGTAATAAAAGAAATATGTGAATCAACACAAAATGTAGCTATAAATGTTTGTAGTATAATTGTAATAAATAAATAGATACTGTAATTACATATAAATGGCACTATAAAGTTTATATCCCACAGTGCTTTTGCTCAGACAGTGTTGGTTAATTTCTACAACAGCAGCACTGACAAAAGTGCCAGCTGTAAGGCCTATAATCATTTCTATTAATTGTTCTAATACTTTAGAACTAGTTATTAGTTATAGAATTAATTAGTTATAGAATTAGTTGTTCTAATACTGTAGAACAATGCCCACATGCACTTGTATAGTTAGTTTGATTCTCCACATTAAAAAAAAAAGAAGTAATTTTTGATTTGTTTTCTCTGTGCAGATTTGTAACAGTAAGAGGTAAGATTGTATACAGGAATGAGGAATTTATGACTTCTTTCTAACTTCATTACTTTAAGTGAGAGGAAAACATAGAATCAGAGAAGGGAACAACACATAATAGCTGTTATAACACAAGTGATAACTGGTGCTGGATTGTTTTGTGGATGTTCGACAGCACTGAACATGACTATAAACTCATTTAAAAAAAATACTCTTGTTAACCTGATTTTTAGAGGAGTAAATTTAGTGGGATGATGGTATTGCTAAAGGATGAACTTTTTAGGCAGTCTTGTCAGGGGTAAAATAAAACAGAGAATAAAGATCATTTGCATAAGATGTTGAAGCAGGCAGACCTGCGGATGGTGTCAGCAGCTTGTCTTCTGCGACCTGCTCTCCTACGAGCCAGAATTCCTCTCCACCACGCCTGAACCAGGATGGCTGAAGAACAAGAACATGAAAGTGGTTAATTTCCCTCTGGAAAAGAGAAATAAAGTTACATTCACATTCAGAATGAAACTATTGTGTCTTTATGAAATACTGGAAATGTGGCATATCTCCTTCCTCTTTTTAGTCATACCTGCTCGTCTCATTTTACGGTATTTGGATTTTTGACTGTAGCCCTTCCAGTTCGCCTGGAGCTTGGTCGCTGTAAATGCACAAATATTAATCATAAAGAATTCTTTCTTCATCATGCATCAATATCCTATATGCAGCATACATATGTTTGTATAAATAAATAGTTCCTACCTAGACTGTGTTTTCTGACTTCTAATGCATCTTCAGTTGCAAACAATGTCTTTGGAAAACGGATGAAGATTTTGGTCCTAAAGTGGAAATGTATAATCACATTTGTAATCAGATTTGTACAAACACATGCGGAAACATCTGGAAAAGATCATTTTGGGGTACAACAAACCGGCCAAGTTTGTACTCTTCAGGTTTGTAACCCAGGTGCCTGACAAGCGTGGAAACTCCATCTATCAAGCGGCCGTCCCAGTTGGGCCAAGTGTCTGGACACAGCGACTTATACCTGTGACGGAACCACGTAAAATGACTTACAACAAAACCTTATCTGGGTAAACCACACACACACATATTACATTCCACAAAAAAGCCAAATCTGTGTTAGCTAGTGCACAACAAAATCCCCCAGTGATGAAACACTATACAGGAAGTGAAACTGCTGACACTTTTTTGTATTTATCTGGTTCAAGGGCTATATTTCTCTCTGGCTTTAAACAAGTACATAAAGATGTCCACAAAGAAAGGCTGACCTCTGGAGGAAGATCTCGTAGCGGCGCCGATAGGCAAAGCCCGCTCTCCTCACTCTCAAATTCTCCATCAGACCCAGATACTTCACTTGATGTCTAATCAGAACGTCATCAAATCGGCCTGCAGAGACACACGACATTCAAAGATCAAATTATGCTTCAACTGCATAAATTCTTGATATAAATATGAAGATGCCTGAAATACATTTAAAATATACTTCAAAAGGAAGGAAATCTATTTCAGATAACTCCAAACCCTGTTTGGGTCAATTCCAAAATCAAATCAATTCATCTAATAATTCCATATTAATTCTTCAAACATTCTTGTTTTCATATATGTGCTAGTATTTCTCTTGTCTTAATAGCAGAAGCATTAAAAAACTAGCATGTGAGGAGTAATACACAACAGATAAGCCACTGTGACGCAGCGTGCCACAAAACACAGCCACTGTTACTACCCTGAAGTGTAAGTATTATCCAGTTATAGTTTTTTAATTCCTCTTTTTTTAATTCCTCTTTTTTATTGTTTTTTTTAAATTAATGAACACTTCATCAGCCTCTCTTTTTCTTTCTCTTAAAATTAAGGGCTTTTAAATATTTTAGAATAAACATTAATATAAAAGTGAATTAAAATGTAACAGCAAAATTGTCAGAGCTGTTGTTAGAGAAAATTCATCAACACCTTCTAACCAATCAGATCTGAGGACTAAACAGTGCTGTGGTATTCAACAGACTAATACAAAACCTGTAGTGTGAACGGACAGTGGACAAAAAAAACCACAAACAACGTAATTAGAAAGTAATTTTCCAGCACAGATGGAAGAGATTTTTCACTCCTTCTATTAAAACTTTCACCACATGGCTGTGCTATTCATCACCAAACCATAGTACTGAGGCAGGAGTGCAGAACTATTAAGACACATCATCTGCACAAGAAACACACACGCACACACACACCACAATCTAAATCAGGGAACTCACCAGCCTGCTTAGCATCGTTAGGTTTGATGCAGCGCACGTATGACGGTTCTTTCGACATGAGGATTTCCATCAGCTTGGCCAGGCTGTTCTTAAACTGGGTAGCCGTCTAGGCACAGAAGAAACGAAACAGAGGAAAGAGAGAAAGAGAGCATGAGAAGAGTGAAGGATTGGAAGAACACACGTCCTAGTGTGCAGATCCAGCCAGGCGGTGACAGTGTGGGAGAGGATGGCCATCAACAATGCATACAAACAGCTTAGCCACATCATCAGCAGCAGCCCACTCTCTCTCAACCAATGGCCTACTGCAGAGTGGGCACCCACACGCACACACAATGACGAGTGTGACCTAAGAGTCAGGGCATTCCTCACAGAGTGGGCACCTAGCAGAGATTTCCCTATACATTACACAATTTACATCATGTTTAGCCAGAGCTAACATTTTGATGCAAAAAAAAGGAAAAGACAATTGTTTCTTACCGTTTCTGGCCGTTTCTTGTCCGTTAACTCTCCTCGGTTAAAACACTGATTGAGGATCTTGTTTTCTGACATGCACATCACCTGAGTCAGGCACAATCACAATCACAAACTCAGACATCAACATATATTACAAAGTCAGATCAGCGAAAAGGGAGCTACAGCACAACGTTTGTGAATTGTCCTAGTCATACTTCTCTCCAGTCCCACACACTGACCTCTTTCAAATTTCTGAAGAGGAGATCATTGTTCTTGTCTAGAAAGCCTGGGAGTGAGAAAGCACACAAAGGGGTCAGTAAACATGCTGCTCAGCAGAGCCTGAAAAGACAGAACTCATGACTCGAACATTGGAGCAGCCTCTAAGTTCCCCGTGTCTCCATCCACTTCCTCACCGTTTACATTGTAGTTGACTTCTCCAGCATAATGCAGCAGCCTGAACTCATCTCTACCCATCACCTTCCTCGTCTTTCCATCAGCCAGCTTATGACTGAGGTAGAGAACAAAGCAGAGGCAGAAAGAAAAAACTTGTGATGTCAATAGGACATATAATCCCTTAAATATTAAAGAATTATAATCCTTATAATACATTAGAATCTAATCTCTTTTTACATGTGAAGGATGTGTGCAATTTCCACTGGCAAGAATCTCAACAATTCTAGACGAAAATAATATAAAACTTAAAACACAGGGAAGTTGAATATGACAACATTCGACATTTTAGAAGGCATAACCTGATTCCTCCTGGTGTTTGAGTGTAATGGTTATAGATTTAAATTGGTATTAGGTAGGGCTAGAGCAACTGTCCTTTGACATACAGGTAATTTTCGTATAAACATAATCACTAATACACTATTAGAGGTGATAAATAGAGATTAGATTGAAACACTGGAGTAATCTCATGTATCTATTTTGTAATAGAGCGTGACTGACGTTAAGAAGTGGGCATGGCTGCCCAATGTGCCCTCCAGCTTCTCTAAGAAAGTTAAGTCGGTGGCATCTCCTGGCCTCAGACATTCTTCATCCTACATAGAGAGAGAGAGAGAGAGAGAGAGAGAGAGAGAGAGTGAGAGAGTGATTACATTTCAGATTTTTAGAATATGTGAAGTTCTTGCAGTATCTGTTTTTTTTTGTATTTTATTTTTACTTTTACAGCATTTGGCAGACGCCCTTATCTAGAGCGACATGCAAAAGTGCTTTTAAGTCTCGATCATTGAAAACATTAACTCTGCTCTGGCCACATGATTGACTGATTAGATTATTGCTTGAAAGAGCAGGGGTATATGCGTTTCTATTAAAGTGTCCAGTAAGTATATACAGAAAAAGACAAAGAGGTTTCTCTCCTGTGTGTCACAGACAGGAAGAAACCTAGAAAAATGACAAAATCTTATCTAGAGGGAAATGTTTAACTCTAAAGGAAGCGTTATGTTTAATCTGGACCACACATAGTTATAAACTGGATATTCAGGGAAAATTCTCACCAGGATAGAGATGATGCCTTTGAACTTCTCCTCCACAAGATCACAAATAATCTTGTTATTGAAATATTGCACAGGCTCCCACTGTAAACAGAAAAAGAAAACATCTCAGAATAGGACTGCACCAGTAACAGATGACATTTAATCGCTCTTTTCCATGTTGCTCACAAGAAAGGAAAGCAAATATCTGCAGAATGACAGGAATTCAAAAGCTGCCCACTTTGGGCATGTGGTCACAAGCAGGCTTTCTTTAATAGTGATGATTTTTTTTATGATGCTGTGTGAGGTCAACATCATCAGGGTACAGAAAAGGCAGCACAAAAATGTACCCTTTAAAATGGGAATAAATCTCAGAAAAGCACTCAAAAGACCTTCTCCCATGACTTTAAACACAGTAGACAAGTGTACAAGTGCAAGGGGTGTGTGTGTGTGTGTGTGTGTGTGTGTAAAGGGAAATCCTACCGTGATTCCCTCGGCTTCATACTCGTCTTGTTCTGATTTCAAGGTCAGCTCGATGAAGAGCTGCTGCAGCTTCTCGTTGCAGTAGTTTATGCAGAATTGCTCAAAACTTCACAAGCATTAAAAAAAAGAGAGAGAGAGATTTATAGTGTGATCTGTTTTTTTTTTTTAAATGTTGATGAACATTTAACATTCTAATATTAAACATACATTACATGAAAATTGTTCTTTTCCACAAAATCCCTATTTTAAATGGAATAACAAAGACACACTAATGTCATATCACAACTTATTTTAAAAGAGTGATTAAAATATGAACATTTTTACTGTTGAAGTTTTGCCATATTCTAGGGTTTTGTTTTAAGTGGAAGCTGAAAACCACAGAGGAGCATCTAGTGGTATTGCATGACAGAATATATAAAACCCATAAAAAAGATCATGTTGATTTATGCAAATACAGGCCATGACACAGAATTTGCATATACTTAGGATATTCATGGCTTTCATAATGAAGCACATGTTTACAAGGCATCTTTTCTGTTATCTGATAATTATTTTTGAATGTAAGCAATTCATAAATCAGTACAAACAGAAGCCGTCTTGTTATGCTTTTTTACATGAGGGATTTACTCCAAGACAGACTTGATAGAACCCGGGATGCTGCAGGTTTCCTTTATAGAAACCAGGAAACCGGCAGCACATCACAACACGTTATTTTTATTTACCACATGCAAATTCAGTTGTACCAGATGAAAGTTAAACATTCTGCTATGCTAGTGTAAGAGCATTAATTATATAACGAGATATAACTCTATTGTTCATTGTCAGTTAAAAACAGGTTAGTGGTCATATTTAAAAGTTTACTGCATCTAAGACCTCATTACACACACCTGTTGTTCTGGAAGACCTCAAAGCCGTAGATATCCAACAAGCCGATTACAGATGTACTCTTACTGCTGATCAAGTCCTCCTGCAAATATAACAATGATTACAGTGAGGGGATACAGAAGACATAGAACACCATGCCAGCTTGTTCGTGTTCAGGAGCAAGAGCTGGGTTTAGAAAGATAAGATTCAAACCAAAAACTTTAAGATTAAATATGGATTTATTTTCTTAAACCTCAAGGGGGTAGAAATAATACAGTACAACAAAAATATATTTAACAGACAGTGTATTCTGACAAGATAAGCACTTTAGTCAATTTCACCTGATAATACAAATTTATGTGATCCAGGGATATTCAACTTAAAGTTTTGAAACTTAATGTATAATTTCCATATGTACAAAGTTCCTGATAAACAATGATCAGGACTGAATTGTAATAATGTTTAACTTTACTGCTTAATGATTAATCCCTAGACTGTGCAAAGAGGAGTTACAGATGTTTTAAACCTGAAGAAGAAAATAAACAGTTGGACAACAGGACGATTTACACAAAGACAAAAACAAAAAGATTTAAACACGTTTTCCTCATTTCAACTGAGAATATTCATATTAAAGGGTAAACTCGCTCTCTGAACCCATTCTGGCCTCTCTATCTAATCTTCAGTTCTGATAAACTGTCTTCATCTGAATAATTCCCATAAACGTACATGACTTGATAAACTGTAACTGAGGATCGCTACAGAAGGTCATGCTTAGAACTGCTGCACTAGATCCAGATTTTCCACACATTAGTCATGCTAGAGTATGGTTTAATGTGCTTGGTTTGGTCCAGTGAAATACTTTGCCCTTATCTGCTGACACCCACCAGTTGAAGCCTCTGCTCTCGTCAGTAAACGTTGTAATTCTGATAACTTGCCACTGGAGGGAGCCAAACACTATCATTTTTACTGCTTGTCGCACTAGTATTACAAACAGGTTTATGTTTAAGTGTACCTTGAAGGACAAAGAAGCGTTGATTTTGTTCACGAGCCAGGTGAAGGTGCGTCCATAAATGGCTTTAGATAAAGCGTCTCGTGCCGATGAAGCCTGCTCTTGATTCAACGGACTCATCAGCTGTATGACAGACGTATAAAGAAAAAAAAATGTCAGTCTTGATAACAAGATCATGATTTTATTAAAATAGCTTGCTTAAGAGTAAGATTTAAGTTATATAGTAGAAGAGTAGTGTAGCGATTAATAAGTAGCACACCTCCTCTCCTTTGGCAATAATCTTCTTATGTGTCAGAGCCTCTTTGAGAACGCTGCTATCCACACCTAGTAACTGCACCACCACAGGAAAAGAAAATGTTGTGTAATCTTTGACATACATCATTTTTCTTGTACACATAATATGTTTATATTCTGCTCAATTCAGGACAATACACTACTGGTTCTTTTGGTATCAATGAGTTAAAGGTGAAAATAGTTCACTTTGTTCTACAGTGCAACAGCAATCAGATCAGATTAACAGGGCTGGATTCTCACCCTGGCTAAATATTTAATCTGGGTGTCTGTGGTAATGTAGGCACTGCCGCCATCCTCACTCCCGTACTGAATATTCCCCAAATGTAGCACGCTGGCTATGATGTTTAATAGTTCCTGTAAATACAGAGAAATCATGTGAGAGATGGAGAGAGAGAGAGAAATGGGGGCAAAGGGCAAAACAACATGGTTAGAAGCACAACAATCAAAGCTGAAGATCATCTTACATCTTACATGTAAACAAATGTATTCTGGCTCAGTACCACATAGCAATTAGAGTCCTTTCTGAGAAGATCAGAAGTGTTAATAATATAGTAGTGTAGTAATCTTTCCTGTTGACAAACTTTAAAAAAGAAAAAGAGGAAAAGGAGATAAATGGAAAAATTATTTATAGCTGTTATAGGAATTAATCTCAAACTGATTTTAAACTGATAGATACTCTTAGTCTTGGCCCTAGTGAACTGGCATGAGGGTGTGTGTTGGATAGAGACTACAAAGTACTTCTGTGAGTAAGGGCATACTGGCATCTGCTAAATCCCACAAATATAAATCCCTCAATGACAAACAGTTAGAAGAAAATCATTCAGTTTTTTTTTCTCCTGTAACAGCATACTCTCATGTATTTTTCCTAGTTATTCTTTATTGTATACATGATGTGTCATATTGTCATTTTTTCAATATCCATTTAAGTATTTAGGTATGCATTTTAATTCTAAAGAGGTCTTTTGGTCTCTCTTACCTCCACTTCATCATCAGTGAACCCAATGACGCTCAGAGCTTTTCTCACCACCTTCCAGTCATTGCGGTCATTAATGGAGCTCACTTTGGGACAGTTACCCTGTAATGCGACCGCACACAGAGAAACATTTTTCCCAGATCAATGCAATTTATAAACATTCATTAAAAGGTCTGTTTGATTTTCAACTTCTTAGCCTTGATCAATGAAAAACACAACAGTCACAGGTGAGAGAGATGTAGTCTAATGTATTTAAACATATTCGACTGCAGAAACCCAAAAACAGAAACTTAACAATAATAAGTAAATGTAATAAATCTTTGTTGGTACTAGTGTAAACAAAACATGTCTAAAATTACTGGCAAAATTCAGATCTGAGGTTAGGAGACTTCAGTTATCAACATGTAGGCACTTGCTATCGTTTAATTTTAATAATTTATATTGATTTGTTTTTAGTCAGGAATTGAGGAAACAATGAAGGTGTATTTTGTTAACATTTAAACAAAGTGAGTTAATAGATGTTCTTCCTGCTTTGTTTACATTACATACAGTTTATTAAATGCTGAAATTCATGGCTTGGTAATGTTACCTAATGCTGTAAGTAATGTCACCTTAATGTAAAGCATAACAATCTGAATTTAAGAAAATATCATACTTAAGGCTATTAAAAACAGCAACAAAAAAAAATAATTATGGATGTGTCCTTGGAGGCTGTATTTAAATAGGAAATGCAGTCAGGATACATCAGCGGTATGTCAGTAAGCGGGTGTGTGTTTGTGTGCGTGTTTCTCCCTGACTCCCAGCAGGCAGAAAGACTCATACACACACTCAGCAGAACACAGGAAGTGAAGGGAGGGAGAATGACTTTAAACTTCCCCTATTAAACACCAGGGGAGTGCAAAAATATGAAGTGTGTGTGCAAGCATGCATGTGTGTGTGTGCTGATGCGTGCTCTCAATTAACCTTCACAAGGTACTGGTACTGTTGTGCGTTCCTCTCCAGGCCGAGTCTCCTGAGCAGGTCCTCCTCACCACCCTCAATGAGCTGATAGAAGATGTGGAAGTTTCGTTCTCCGTGGCTTTGGTGCACAACACGAGATTTCTCCAGCAGGTAGTTTAAGATGTGACCGCCAACTGGAGCACCCTGCCAACGAGGAAAGCCAACGGGAATAACAGCGGGACGCTGACATTCACAAACATATATGTAGAACAAACACACACGTGCAAGGGTATACAGGTACACAACCCCACCCCAAGGAGTATAAAAGGGAGGTGGTACAGACGCATAAAAAAATATGAATATTAATATCAGTGATACACCGTAGTTCAAGCATCATTTACTTTGGATGATAAATAGCAGCATAGACACAATCTTGAACTGAAATGAACACTGAACTGAACACATCCTCAATGACAAATTACCTTGTAGTCAAACTGAACGTCCATGTATTTACCAAAACGGCTTGAATTGTCATTGCGCAAAGTTTTGGCATTTCCAAAGGCCTGAAATAGAGACAAATGATAGAGAGAACAAGGGAATGATCATGAGCACAGAGGAGAGAAACATAAGCAACAGCCACCTTTCAGACAGCAACACACTAAAAGTAGTAAGGTCGGCATTTCAAACCATTTCTTTAAAGCAGGTTAAAAAAAATAAAAAATAAAACATAATCGTAACAATGCTGAAATGTTTTGTAAGAATAAGGTTTATGTAACATTTATGGAAAGAGTCTCCAGTATCTCTTTAGAACAGATGACTCTGCACTTTCTGTTTGCTTTGGCAAGCTGTTTTATTTTTGTCTTATTATGTTCAAGAAAAAGCCTTCATGCTTAGCTTAAAGGACTTAAAGGCTATCAGCCACATTTTATACCCATCTGCAAAACATCATGGATGCATGGCAGTAACTGCACTGCTGAAGGCATTTGAAGTCATTTTTATTGGCTTACTCTATTAGGTCAAATTTGATGCTCGCTGTATATTAGACATGTTTTGCTTCTGTTACACAAGTCACTGAAAACACAGATCAAATCTATTTTCACACAGAATTCATATGTTCATGGATACTCTATTAGCTTACAGATTATAAAATAATCATTATATCGCTCCATTCAGGATGTGGGTTTTTACCTCCAGAACAGGGTTGGACTGCAGTAGGCGGTCTTTCACAGTCATCACTTGTTCACTGACAGGACAGGTGACAGCATAGTACTGCAGAACTTTCTTAGAGGCTTCTGTCTTCCCAGCACCGCTTTCTCCTGAGATCAAGATACACTGGTCCCGTCTCTCCGTGCGCATGGAGCGATACGCGTTATCAGACACTGCATATCTACACCAAGAAACGGAAGCGTAATAGATCAAATTCACCAACCGTGTAAACGTGTTAGAATAAATTAAACCAAAACGCTGTTAAATCTGGTTTGTCACAGCTCTGACAATAATAACAGAATAATACTGTGTTGTTTATACACTAACAACTAACACACACACACACACAAACACACACGTGTACAGCAGATGTTTTACATGAACCAGTAAAAAATACAAATAGTTGTATTTGTATATAATAGAGACATTTATATAGTATTTTCAGAAGTCTTCTCCAGTGTCAGTGCTTTGCAGCATTCAGAGGTAAAGCTCTTCCTTTAAGTTTATGAGAGATCAGTGGTTTATAACACTTTTTTTGTTCACGTGAGATAAAAACAGATACTGATGAGGAAACTGTTTATAGATAAATAATACACTTAATTTCTCTTGAGCATGTTTCACAAGAAAAAAATTAGAAATGTCTACTACATATGACAGTGGTTTTTTAAAGCATTTTGGGATGTGCTCTTATTGTACAAATAATCGGGTTTGCGGTGTACATGTAGCTCTGTGTCATGTTGAGTATTTTCTTGATCATGCCCTAACATTCTTTACATTAAACTGCTTTTTTTTTTTTACTTTCTTTGTCATCACAAACGAAATGTTGATTTTTATTTCAGAATCAAATGTAATGCATCTAAGGAAAGAGCAGTGCTGGGGAGACAATTTCAGTTTCTTCTGTGGTGAAGAAGAATTATAATAATGTAGTGAATATTACTGAAGTAGCTTGCATACCATTCATTATCCCCCCCACCCCCAGTTTTCAGTCTGCCTAGCACTACCACTGAGATAAACACTTGTTGCTTACATGACCCTGTGATGAGCGTGTAAGGAGAGTCCCATTACAGCACTGTACAGGAATCTTAAGCATCATAGTTCACTCTCTGCTCACTCCCTCAAAAACAGAGGGTTTATAAGGATAGAATAGGAACGTGTGATTGCCACACCTCCTTGCTACACTCCTCCTTCACATTAGAATTAGAATCAAAGCTCTTAGCAACTCCCAATACAGCCTGGACAAACACGTTACAGCAGACATGTTATTGTGTCAGTGACGAGGAGATTAGGGAAATGAAGAGAAGCATGGATTTGGGTTGCACAATACATTACCTGTTAATCATGACTACAGTAATGACTTTTGCAAATAGTGAGAGTGCAATATGAAAATGACTATACCAAACAAATTGCATTGTGCTCTGTGAGCATCGGGATGCCAGAGATTATGAATATGTAATGAACTGAAATAAACATGATTAGAATTTTTACTATTTGTTTTATATTTGATTGACACAAAGGTTAATTTAAAAAAAAAAAAAAAAAAAAAAGTATTCACCTCCATGGGGTGACAATTACAGTTTGTGGGATCTGTTTCCATCAGTTTTTACATTTGGATCATGAAATTTAAAGTAACACTGTATGGAACAATAACTCACATGTGAGGGGAGACTTCATAGA
Organism: Bagroides melapterus; assembly: GCA_028566695.1. Classification (NCBI taxonomy): domain Eukaryota; kingdom Metazoa; phylum Chordata; class Actinopteri; order Siluriformes; family Bagridae; genus Bagroides; species Bagroides melapterus. The sequence continues at coordinate 17,414,750 of JAOTRN010000051.1, forward strand.
AGTTAACGCCCCTGTATCGCTCCATGTGCTGCTTGGTGTAGATCTCCAATTCTTTGTAGGGATTCACCGACACCAACACTGAACCAATGTACGTCTGTTTCGAAAGAGAAAGACGAGAAGAACGATGCGATTTCGCAAAATAAATGCACCAAGACCTTGGCGTGTAGTTGGAATGAGAGAGAATAAATTCTTACGTAGATGAGGTTCTCCTTGAAGCGCTTGCGCAGGTTGTCGATAAAGGCCACTTCGCTGGTGTGGTTCTCCAGCAGAACAAAGTCCTGCACTCCCACCCGATCCCTGGCTGTCAGGGCACTCTCCATCATTGCCCGCACACCGTCACTGCCCACCACCTAACGTATCCACACCCACAGGCAAAGAAAGACAGAGAGAGAGAGAGAGAGAGAGAGAGAGAGAGAGAGAGAGAGAGAGAGAGGAAATGCATCGTAAGTTAAACACTAATACACACCTATGAAGGCCTTCCTAGTGCTCTGAACAGAGAAGTTACTGTACATAGCATCACCACTGCAGCTCACCTGATAAGTTCAAATGGAAAATCCTACAGAACTTCAATATGCAGAGTGTTTTAAGATTACTTTAAGATATACTCCAGTTGTTCTCTCCTAACAAACTTTCAAATTTTTAAACTTTTTAATTTTTTTTTTTATTCATCTTCAGTGAAGACAATGCTAATAAAAATCCCTAAAAGGAAATCTTGTGTACGTATGTGTCTAAATATGAGACGGAGTGGAAGCAACAACAGATTAATATCGGGCATTTTTTATGTGCTATGAGGTTCATCACATTTGAAAGGTAGAGCATATAAAGAACATCATTATTTATAAACATGAGAGAAACCCTTAGCAGAGCCAGTCATTTAATGCGTTATGTTGCAAGAAACTTTTTAGCATTTGTGTTCTTTTAGAAGAAATATGCAAGCCATACTGATTTAAAAAGAATGCAAGAGCGAAATCACCCGGCTGTGTGCTTCAGTAAATACAACACAACTAAATTCCACCTAAACTAGTAGCAATAAAAAGGACAGCTTGACAGTTTTACTTACATCCATTAAAGATTCAAGATTTTCAACCACACAAGTGTCCAAAATGGTTGCGTGAGCCTTAAGCAGCATATTCTTCATGTTACCCAAATCCATGATTTCCAGATAGACCTACACATCCGGCTAATTCAATGTATGCAGCAAAGGCTAAGTACGAACCTCACTCCTGAAAATCAAGAAATAACATGCATTTTGCTAAAAGAAGCAAAGCTTCCTTTCCCTGCTTATTTCTGATCATGGATGCTTCAGAGAGCCTGATCTGAGAGCTGCAACTGAGAGTCATACACACGCTCACGGATTCACACACACACCGATGAACAAATGTGCGATTATGTGCTGAAACACACACAAACACATTGTGTGAATACACCAGCTGCCAGTACTGTTGTTTTGCTATTGACACAGCAGCACCCATTCCCGAGAGAGAGAGAGAGAGAGAGAGAGAGAGAGAGAGAGAGAGAGAGAGAGAGAGAGAAAGAGAGAGAGAAAGGGAGCACCTGAGAGAGCATATTAATTAAGAAGCACTGAAGCAGATGCTACTACAGCACTAAAGGAAGAAAACAGAGGAGGGAATGAGTGAGCAGAAAGAAAGACACAAAAAAGCTGAAACAGTAAACTAATGTTTTTCTAGGAAGTGACTTCACTCCCAATCCGTCATCTCACCGGCTGCACTAATATCTCCCTCCGTTCAGCGCTGGAGTCAGGTCCATCTGTCTCTGCCTGTCTTTCACTAGCTTCATCTGTCATTCTCTGTTTTTCTTCCACACCCAGGCATAGTACAGGATGACAATGTCCATATGTCTATATCAATAAGGTATGATATCATTCTCTAAACAAAGCTCTATCATGCCATTTGCTCATGTCCATACCACAGTTAAATCACTGGGTGTGTCCTGCAGTGGCTATGTGTTCACTCATATTAGAAAAGCACCTGGCTTGCTATATTAGAGTATGTACTTTCTGCATGCGATGTAAAGCCCGGAGCAATGGCAGAGAGTGAAAAGGGCCCAGGAGATTTACTAAGCAACAGGCTTAGTTTGTTCTGTTTTTGAAACTCCTTGGCTACATATGAATCTATGCTTCATCTTACATCCAGCAGAACCTTTACGACATCCTGTGATTGTCTGCAGCTACAGTCAGCTGGACTCCTGTCTGTCCATTGTGGCTGATTAAAAGTTTTGTGGACGCCTGACCATCACAGTCATATGTAAACCTGATGGAAGCATGCATGTACTGTATAAAATATCTTTGTATGCTGTGGTTCAGTGGTTAAGGTTTTGGATTACTGATCAGAAGGTTATGAGTTCAAATCCCAGGGCTACCACTGCTGGGCCCCTGAGTAAGGCCCTTAATCCTCAGATTTCCCTTTACTGGAACAAAGCAGCCCAAATCCTGTTCCTTGTACACAGTGAGCTCCATAAAGACACAGAAAAGGCTGGAGGAGAAGAACTTGAGTAACTTGCAATAAAAAGAGCTGGAAAACTTTTCCACCTCAGGGAATTATCACCCAACTTCACCACCAGACCTGACTAATGCATGTGTGGACAAACAGTCCCAACCTCCATGATCCCAAATAAATTGGAAAGCCTTCACAGAAAAGTGGAGGTTATGACAACAGTGAAAATGGTGGAAATCTAAAGCACATACTGTATACGTGTCTACAAACCTTTGGCTGTGGAGTAAATCAAATGCTCTCAGTGTCAAAGGCTGAGATTACATTTGACCCAAATGCGGTTGTAATGGATCTCGGAAAGCATCTGTTAATACAATATAAAATGTTTAATGTAGTGTCCTTGAGAACTGTTGGTACATTTCATTAAAAATATTCAAATGACAGAAAAGGTTTCTCTTCTCCAGTGTTTCCAAACAGCTTACTGTTATGAAAGCAGTGTTGAAAAGAAGATTTTTGATATCCAAAACAATCAAATTTTTGTGCAGTTCTACAACTGATCTCTGGGCTTTTTCACTCTATCACCATCCTCCTCACTCTGTCGAGAGAGAGAGAGAGAGAACTTGTGACTCCAATTCCTGGCAAATGTACAACAGCTTCAACCACAGTTGGTATTTTTAACTGGTTATGTAATTTTTTTTCATCTATTATCTGATTACCTGATCTTTTTTTTTTTTTTTAATTATTTTAACTTCATTAGGGCACAGTTCTAAGAGAAAGCACTAATATTTATTTATTTATTTATTTCTCCTATTGCTTAACAGAAACTTTTTTTGTGAAAAATATAACATTTTGGTGTGTAATGTTTTACTTATACAATAATTTTGCTCATTTCTAAAACTCCCCAAGAAAGGCATTTTAACTGGTTTGGCTTTCATAGCTGGAAAGTTTAACTATGAAAAGCCTCAGTGGCTTAAAAATGTGTTAGAAAAATATGCTGACCTATTATATTTGAATAGTTGAATTATATTCAAAAAAAATAAATGTGCACTAGATTTTACAGACTGGAACAGAACCCTTGCTTCAATAAAGTAAATCAATCAAATTAAAATTCTGGTATCCCATGATCTAAAAAAATGTGCATGCATTTAATTTTTTAATATATTCAAGTTTTCAAGACACATTTATTCAAACCAAACTGATTGCTTATTACTCTAGAAAAAACTGATTCTTTTTTACTGCTTTCAATGAATTCTTGTCAAACAAAAATGCATGAAGGAGTGGCCTGATGCACATGCAAACTTTTTTGAATGCAAATTTGAACCACATCCACTGATGACCGTAAAGCTTGAGCCAAAAGATGAATCAGTTCAAGGTCATGAAAAGTATCAGAAGGCTTTCTTTTTAGAATTAATTAAAGATAATCAGAGTCAAGTGACCTCAGGTGTTGGAACAATGCACACACCGCTGCTGTGCTGCTCCTATAGCTGCTCACTGAGGCAGAGAAGAGTAGAATTTCACTCAGTGCTCCAGAGTGCCTTGAGCACTTGGGGCCCTGTGGGGAGTGTGTGTCTATGTGGGGAAGTGTGTGTGTGTGTGTGTGTGTGTGTGTGTGTGTGTGTGTGTGTGTGTGTGTGTGTGTGTGTGTGTGTGAGAGA
>JAOTRN010000051.1:17435195-17515688 GCA_028566695.1 Bagroides melapterus
CACACACACACACACACACACACACACACACACACACACACACACACACACACACACACACACACACACACACTCAACCTGGTACCATCTTTCCCAGCTGGTATGTGTTCTTGTAAAATAGGGCTAAAAAGGTATTTTTAAAAAATATATATAGTAAGAAATCTTGAAAATATTAGACAAGATACAGAAACCTGTCAAATAACTTGCTAGTGTGTCCTGTTTCACCTGTGTTTTGGCAGTTGGTCAAAGTTTTCAGCACTGTTTGCTTTCACCTGCCACCATGACACGATGTCCATTAAGCTGTTTCTTCCAATAAAACTGGTAGACATCTAACATGATATCTGTAAAGTACAGTGTTTAGCTGGCTGATTAATTCAGGAGCTAAAGTAAGATATTTTGCAAACCCATAACGATATTTGCTTAACATGTTAGAAAGCAAGCTAAAATGTTAAAATATGCTTAAAAAATATGTTTATGCTTTGCAGCTTTCATGTGGCAGCAGCACACTTCATTAATTCATACAGATAAGAGCTTCAGTTAACGTTCATGTTAGAATAAAGAGTACGTGTGAGGTATCAGCGTTTCATAAACTGCTGATCTGCTGTGGTTTTCACACAACAGTCAACAGAGTTTACACAGAACCATAACAACAAACATGACGTAAGCAGGGGTTCTGTGGGTGGAAACAACCCATTGATGAAAGAGATGAGAAGAGGATGGCCAGATTGCGTTTATGCTTTGTGCTGTGTGAATGTGCAGTTTTTCAGGTGTTCCTAATAAAGTGGAACGTGAGTCTACATTTTCATCTGCAGGTATTTCATGCAGAGACTCAAAAGGAAGACACATCAGCCTGGGACAGCGACTAGAGCTAAACAAAGCCGCAGATAAGATTTATCTCTCCGACACTGTGGTGTGAAAGCACTTCATTTATTTATTTATTTTTTTTTTTACTTGGACTGTACAGTTTCAGTAACTTTCCCTTACACACACTGAAAGTCTCTCTACAAGCGCCAGCTCAAATCTAAACACAATGTGGGGCTTTACCTTTATTAAGAGATCTACCAAATCTGGGGAAAATCACCACAATCAATAAAGGGTCCAGGCACAACAGCTTATAACACACTGTTACTATGGTAAACACTTCAGAGCTTATCTGAGTGGTAGAAGAACCCAAGTTAATGTTTAACACAGATCTGGAATGTATAAGAGAGTGTGAAACTGAGCATGTGTACAACAGATAACGTTTTACCAAATAAGCATGTGTTTCGGTATTATGACTTCTAAATAGGAGGCATTTGAATACTATATTCATATCTGCACATGAAGCAGAAACACACACACATACACACGCACGCACACACAAACACACACAATCTCAACAATACTTTCACTACATTCAATAGGTGTTCTATGTGACTGTGCTGCATATGAGGATTTCTGTTAGTCAGCTGTCAATGGAGTGTCTACCACATACCACCAGGATGAGAATGAAATAACAAAGGGAGACTGACTCTATACACAAACCTACCTTCCGTATCATCCTGTGTGGGACTGATGCAGTTTTTGATTTGGCTTTTTATCATCAGGAAACGTGTGTTATACCTGATGTTTTCATGATTCTCAATATGAATATATGAATAAATAAATAACTAAAAATATGAGTCCCACAACATTTTCAGATAACAGACATTTAATAGCCTCTAGTAACTATTTCTCATCCAGCTGCCACTGCTCTGTCTCTTCTTGTCCAGAATAACTTGTAAGAATAACTTATGTCACAGAGATAAAGCAAAGCCCGTATATGTGTGTCCTGAATGTGCACCAGCATCTTAAACCCCCAGAAACTGCAAAGTCAGCATGTGTCTTCTCTCAGCATGTATATTTGAATGTGTGTGAATGTAATGCAATTCTCTCTATCTAATCTAACAATTCCACAAGAATCAGGCTAACAGCTCCAAGAGCTGTGAAGTAGCCGCTAAGGCTCTAGTGCTTATAGTTTTTTTTCCTGATATGGAACTGAATTAAATCCAAGGGCGTTGCCCTTCAGCTCTGGGAAACTTTGAGTGGAAAAGCCACAGCTAAATCAAGAGAAGCTGCAGACCTAACAATGACCTAATGACGTGCCAAGACTTTTACTCATTCCCCTTACAACTAAATCCACATACTGAGTGTTTCTCTTTAAGCGTTGCTCATTCATTCTATCTGTTTCTCTCTTTTCCTCTCCCCAGCTCTTTCAGTGGAGAACACAGACTTTAAATTGCGTGTCTACCCGGGAAACGTCTATGGTCTGTTGCCCTTTCAGTTCTTCTGAAAATTGAGACATCAAACCACAAGTCATGAGCCACAAATATCTAATTATTAACAAAAAGCCTACACCCTCTGTTGCTGTAAAATCACAGATGCTTCAGCTATTAACAGTGTATAATCTCCTGAGATTCCCCAGAGACAGGCATTCTCATGAGTGATGGTGGACCTCAACCAAAAAAGTCTGTGAAAGGTTAAAAACCCTTCCTTGGCAAGGCATTGGGTACTTCCTGTTGTGTAGGTTTTTGAAGCAGGTGTATCCCCTCCTCTCCCCATGGACAGTAATACATTGACAGCTGACATCAGAGGACAAGATTTCTTCCATTGCCAGCCACCGGTCCTTACCCTGAACGAGCCTTATTACTAGTTTCGGCTACAAGTCCTGAATCATAACAGATACATTTTTTAAACATCTGTCAAACACCAAGTAATTAGATGATAATGGTACACAAGCAGTTAAGTGGGTGAAACATAGTTAGCTCTTTTGTCTAGCCCTGAGAGCAGGTTCCTGCTGCTAGAGAACACAGCTTTCTGCTGACAGAGCTCTGACACAGTAGGTGACCGGGACAGCTGGGAAAAAAAACTTCTGCTCTTTTTTTAACCAAACGAGAGTCTTGCTGCTCTCGAAATAAAAAAAAAAAAGGTGCAAGATATCTAATTTCAAGAACCAATTCTACAGAATGGAAAGCATGTTAGTTAGCCTATAGTTTACAAGCCTAATCTAGTACCTTTGTGATGGAAAGTCGTACTATTGTGAAATCAATACTTTCAGCTCCAATGCAAATACTGAATGACATCACCTGTGTGTTAGTCATGATATTAGATGGGAGTGAAAAAAGTTATTTTAAAAAAAGTGATTTGATCTTAAACACTATCAACTATTAGAATGGACTGTATTCCAAGCTATATTATAATATTATTATATTGATTTGGGTCAAACTATTGCACAATTGTGCTACTAAACATGTTAAACAGTTCATACACACAAAAACCTAACATACAGGTCTGTATTCTGTGCCATATGCGGTACAGTTGGGTAGGGGTACGGATCAGAAGGGCAGAGGATTAAGTCTGAACACTGCTGCTGTTGGGCCCATGAGCAAGGCCCTTAACCCTCTTTGCTCCAGAGCTGCAGTATTATGGCTGACCCTGTGCTCTGACCCCAGTTTATTAACAAGCTTAACTATTTAAAGAAAAGAATATCACTGTGCTGTAATGTATAGGTGACAAATAAAGGCTTCTTTTCTACTTTGTTTCACTGTTTTTCCTCCTCCACAGGCATTTGTAATGTAAAGAGTAAATATTTCTCCTCATTCGTATTCACTTGTTTAGTGACGTAACGGATGTGTCTATGAAGCGGATTTCAATACATGAATATCGACTCTAAGAGACTTTCCATCTAACTTCACATCTAACCTGACTGATATCCTGCATAAATCTACAGTCTGGGGTCAAAAGAAATCAGCCCCAGCCTTGTTTCTTCATACCATCTTGTGTTTTTCGTTCAATGCACAAAAAACTGTTAACAACAAATAATCTGATGTTAAGTCAAAAATAAGACCTAATAATGATTGTCGTTTTTTTATCTTTGAAAGGGTGAGATGCTTATTCTACTTGTTAACTCACAAACCTGTTCTTATCTCCAAAGAAATTATACAACATGTGTGGTTTGTTCATGCAACAGTGACAGGAGAATGTCAGCCAACATGTTGCTCAACGCCTTTTTATTTCTCTTTGGGAAATCCGGCTTTCCCCTTCCCAGTTCTTTAAGACTTTATAGTTGTAGAAATGTGACGGATGACAGTGGTGAAACGACGGCGGTGAAATGACAACCGCACGGAGGGGAAGTGTGAGAGGACACTCAAGGACATGACCTACTTCCAACCTTAACAGGACTCTCAACACTCTCACATGTAATCATGACAATCCACATCCTATTTCTTAGGTAAAGAAAACAATAAGTATGGAGAACTAACTCCTCTGAGATGGCAATAAAAGCCGGATCATTGCAGGAGGCAGATCGTCTCTTGGGCTGAGGCTTGGTATCAGCTGCTCCACTACCCACTGGTGTGCATTTTTCCATAAGCAGATGTTAGTGTAGTGGCGTCACGCAATCTCTGAATAAATAAATGACCTAAGAAACCGAAGGACACCACGTGTACTCGGGGTTGTTTCACGACCAAGCGCGTGTTAAAACGTTTCAAAATCTAGTTAAGCGCACGCGCACCTGACTGGTGTTGTAAACCCAACAGGCAGATATCTGTGTCCAATACAGAATACGCCAATAAAGTGAAAGTAGTCTACATGTTATGGGAAACTACAGCGCTTATGTTTAAAAAAAAGAATCTCTGAAAACAGGCATGCGAAAATGATCCGAAAACAAGACTAACAACGTGAAGTACCATGTGACAAACGCATTGAACTTTGTCTTAACATTAATGGTAGGGGGACACCCGCTACCTGAAACCTTTAGTGTTGTTTTGCGTTGATATTTATGTTCTAGGCTGTTATTAGGAGGTATGACATATTGAAGTGAGCCATATGAGGTCCTCTTACCTTAAAACTCCTTAAGCCGGAATCGTCCTTTAAAGCGTTTCTCCAGACTCGGTGTCTCACTACACTGTATATAACATTGCATTCATTCAAGCGAAGCTCAAACGCTTGTGGAAAATGATATTAATTCCTTTTAAAAGCTGCTTCTTCTTCTTCTTCTTCTTCTTTTCTTTGTAGCGTTCCAAAACGTTTAAACTTTAATCTGCGCTTGATGAATCAATGTAGGTTACGACGCTCAGAAATATGTTAGCAGCTTTCTCTTTTAAATGGCAAAACAAAGCAGATGGTTAAGGCTATAGTATACTCGTCATTTAGCGTGAGGAAAATTAAATCAGAAACCTTAAACTAACCTATCTGTAGTGAAGAATGAGCTTAGCTGTGAATGAAGAAATGTTATAAGATAGATAGACAAGCCACCCCACCCCACCCCTTTCATACACCTAGTGACAGGAAGTTCAGACAGCCAAACCCACGACCAGTGTGTTTGCGTGCTCGCGCGCTTGTGTGTGTGTGTGTTATTACAGACAGCTTCTGAAATAATAAGTAAACTTAAACCCCAATAAGTAAACCTAAACCACAGTAGCACTAAATTCATAAGGTTTTGGATTGCCTGCTTATGAAATGTCGGCGGTTTTTTTTTTTTTTTTTTTTAAGTGTAATGTTTAATGATTTTATTAGAGTAGTCTACATAGTAAATACTATTAAACTATGTCTCTAAAAAGAGACTAAATGATGATATTTCCTTTGGTAGACACAGTAGATAAAAGACTACCTATATACTTTAATAACTAAATTTGCTTTACCCTGTCATCTAGTGATGATCGCTGGTATTGCATCTAGTTGAGAAATTCTTAGAAAACGTAGTGATAATGGTGAACATGGCTGGCATAACACTATTAGTGTCAGAGCGTGAATTAAAGTGGGCTTTGGCAGATGTGTGATAGCGTATTTTAGTTAACACATTTGCGTAAATACATTGGACGTGTCAGAAAGACACACACCTTATCAAACACACTAACCCTACAACAGGCCATACCGGTTCTTAAATGTTTACACTGCCTCAGGTTTGATTCGTTCATTATATTTTCATTTACGGTATCCAACCACAGCTGTAACTGTATAATTCTTTAAGCTTATTCATTCATTAACATTAACCTTACATTAACATTATCTTAATGTAAGCCGCATAATCCTGGTCATAGTAGGAGGGTATCTGAAGCCTATCCCACGAAAAGAGGATGTGATGCAGAAATACACCCTGGATGGAATACCAGTTCACCACACACACATTCACACTGTCATTTGCACCTAAAGGCAATTTATAGTGTAGCCAGTTCACCAACTGGGCTGTTTTTAGGAAGTGAAAGAAAACTGGAGAACCCCAAGAAATTCCACACAGTCACATATAGAACATACAAATTATTACACAGACAATAAACCAAGTACAGGATTAAACCAGGGACCCTGGAGCTGTGCGACAGTGGCACTAAGGTCAGTACTCAAGGTTACCTAATATTATAAACTGAAATAAGCTGTAATAGTAATCATACCAGCATTTCTTCATTCTTCAGATTGAAATGTGAAAGTCTTTTGCCACTTAGCAGTTATCTTAATTTACGACATTTACTCAATCATCATCAATAACTGCTTTATTCTGGTCAGGTTTGTACAGTTCTGGAATTCATCCCGGGAACATTGAGGCAGGAATGTACCCTGGATGGGACGTTGATACTATGAATAGGCTATTTACTGAATTTGCTGTGTATTCCTTTGCCAGATAATTGCACATAGGTACCCATAGTTCAGAGCTTTCACACTGAACAGAGTGTTACACTTATTGTACAAAGGGTAAAGTGTTGACTGACAGATTCTGAATTGCAAGAGATTTCAGTAACCTTATACCGAAAATGTGACCTATATTGTAGTTTTACCTGCAAAATGACCAGTGAGTATAGCTGCTCTCATAACCATAATATATTGTAGAATAATATAATATGCATATAATGTAGGCTGTGTTAGTAAAAAGCACTAATGTCCCAAAAGTAATGAAATTAAAGTATTTCTTTATTATTAATCTATGTCCTAAGAAAATATTTGAAACATTAATACAAATTGCTGTTGCAGTGGTGATGTCATATGCTGAGTCTAAGAGCCATACAAATTGCCTTGCCCAGGCTCACAGGTGGCGTAAGAGTAGCATTACGCAGATTCGGGTAGGCAAGCCAAACTAGGAGGAAAGGTTGTATCCTGTTGACAATGCAAAGTTGGACAGACAGGCTGTACTTCAGGGTGTGTGCTTGTCTCCTTTCACCGGTCGAGTGGAAACGGGCATTACAGCCATTGTTCCTGTCTTGATAGCTCATTCAATAATAGCTCAAAGAGTAGATTACTTTCTTTTTTTGCACTGATGCCATACATTCACACACACACAGACACACATACACACAGGGTGATGTGACCTTGGAGGAATGTCGGGAAAAACGTTCAGCTACAAAAACGCCTGTTTACACAAAATGTAATCTCAGCTACACTGCATTCCAGACACTCCTCCTACATAATAATTTCATACTACAAGCTCTATTGTAAACTCTACTGTATACTTTTTTAATTACATAACCATCATGAAACTTTAATAATGAATAATTAATGACACCACTGTTTATTGTGTTCATGTCATTGCAACAGTGCTATATTTGCTGCCTCACCTAATGCCTGCAAACTACATAACTATAACTATATAAATATAAAGGATATAATAAAAACCTGTATAGGGCAAGCTGTCAGAAAGATTTAGCATGATTCCCTACCTAACCTTCAGTCTTCTACTGTTTTGATATTTCTTTATATGCTTTGATATGTTTTTCTATTTTTTTTTCTATCAGTCATATCAATCTAATCATACATGCAATTTATTTATGAATCTGCAATGCCACCAAACAATTTTTTTTTTCATTTAATTTACTTTTGACAGACAGGAGAAAGAATGACTGTGTGTTAATATCTACATTCAATGTCTTGGCATGAAAACGATAAACATTATAAGACATTATAAGATAGGCTGGGAAAAGACCGCAAACAAGGATAGAAAGAACTTAAACTGCAGTTCAACGTATTGTGCAGGCTACACTGGTGTAAAGATGTCAAGAAGGAAATTCAGCCTTGAGCTAATATACAACTATAAATATACAAGATATCTTTATTTTTCCTTTTAACATGAACAAGTGGATTCCCAGATTTTTAGGACTTCAAAACATGAAAGAGAAAGCTTTTATTAGAGCACATACATGTCTGAATAATGATTGTCCCTGTTCTCTTTTGTTACTGTCATGGAGCGGTACAGGGAGCTGGCTGAACAGATGATAAGGTTATAACTGATATCCCAAATGTCACTAATTAAACTCTAGTCCCTGATGTGGAAAATTTTTAGTGTTGTTCCTATTGATTACCACAGCAGCAGATTAAGCACGTCAACTGAGAAACATCCAGCTGCTTTACCTTGTCAGCCATTATCACACTCCTTTATATGAGTCGTTAAAAGAACTATATAATGCTTCTACCTTGGCGCAGCAGTTACAGTAGCTCTCTCCATTCTTCCCGGGAGGCAGGATGATCTCTCCTGTTGGAACCAGCTGAATCTTCAGCTCCATCATCTTGTCTGTTTCCCTGAATACCTCTCCACCACACACGACACTAACACTCCACTGTGGATGCACGAGACACAAAACTCTTTACTAAAGCCAGCTTCAATAACTTCATACAGTGTACTTGAACGTGAAAGTGAACGTGAGCGAGGTGTGGTGTTGTGGTGTCACCTGGAGGCAGTGAAAGAGCTAATGTGAATTTCCTCTATATAAGGCGAGGTGAGAGATATGGTGGGATGTCCGGGACTCTTCCTGAAGCCAGCCCTGCTGTATAATTAATGTTCCTGTTGGCTGAGCTGCTTTTGACGCTGTAGGTTTGCCGTCAGGGCTTCCTCCATCCTCCAGCATCCTGTCCTCGACATTCCCAGATTAAATGCCAGAGGAAGGCATTTCGCTTCTCCTACATATGCTGTACGGGTTCTTTAACTTATAGGTATGTTTTCTCTATTTTGGGACAGAGACCATTAGTTACAACCCTTTTAGGTTATTGAGGTTTGGATGAAAAAATGCTACTTAGATATCAGACACTGTATTGTATCATACCCATACACACCCACACACACTTTATATATATATTTAATTTTTTTTTTTTTTTTTCATTTTTTTATGCCGGCTATCTCTACAAGATATCACTTTCACTTATGACAACAATTGTAAGGCACTTAGAAAAGGAAGAAGGAAGGGACAGTTAGATAAGATATTGAAGCCAAGAACTTTTGTGACAGTGGGGCGTTAATGTTTTCAAATAAACATCCCTCCTGACCTTCAACCTAACTCTGGCAGGCTATTGACCCAGACATTCCTGTTTGTTCCTGAGCAGCATGTCACACCCAGCCCAAGTGATTAGACTCCTCTTATTATATTCATCCAAATACTGATAAATTATACATACTGTGACGTCTAGAGAATTTGAAACTCCATTTAGAGTCTTATGACATATCGAAATAGCCACTGCATTAAATAATTAGCAAAATATATATGAGAAAAATAATCTAAAAGCTGCAGTAGATGAAATAAAGTGTATGCCAACACGTCTTAGAATTAGAGTTGCATTCAAAAACTTTGTAAAAAAAAAAAATAAAAAATAGAGGAGCAAGTTCTAGAATATCAAATAATATTATGTGTGCATAGGTGTGTGTGTGTGTGTGTGTGAGTGTGTGTGCAGCTTGTGCATGGTGGTACCTATTATTGTCAGTGATAGGTGTGTTATTAAAATAAACCCGCTTTAAAAGAGGAAAAGAGGGACACACATCCTATGAACTGTGACACAGCCACGACATTCAGGATCCCTGGGCATCAACAGGAAACAGCAGTCATGGTGTGTCGGCACTCAGTACCAGAATAAGACTTCATAATATCAGAAACAGACATCATCAGTGTGCTTAGTAATACACCATGTTTATGTCAAAACAAGCTTACACTTTATGATTTTTTATTTCTTTTAGTAGATCAGCTTGTTATCTGGGGCTTTGTTCATTCATTCAATCATTAAATTATATTTCATCAAATCATATTAAGTTATGCAGTGACTGATCTTAATTTAATTTTTTCAGCTTTAAATAGTGCTCACAAGTAAAATGGAAGAAAAAATACCATCTGTTGAATATGACAGGTCATCTGTCAAAGACAGCATATCTTTTGCAGGAAGAAGTGCAGTGAGTGTGCTTCCTGCCCTTTCCCCTCCCTCTTGTTTTCCTTTCACATGCCTTCTCCAACTCCACACACAGATATCAGATTGACCAATCCTAACTTTCAAAAGTCAGAACAACTGTTATTGCCACTTTTGCCAGAACTCTAGTAATGTATTCTGCAATTGCAAAGTAAAAAAGCAACACACATATGACCACCAATTTACCGTGCGTCATTTCCTAATTCCATAGTATCATGTCTTTTAGTTAGACTGCGTTTGTCCCTGCCAATTTATATTTTTCCTCCAAAATTAAATGAACATTGCACATTTAGCCCAAGCATTCTATAGTGTGAGGTTCAGAATGTGTCTGGTTTCCAGCTGAGTGCCTGAGTAAACATCTGAATTCACGTCCTTACATACCGAAGTCTATCATTCATCTGTTAGATAAATCAATAAAATCTAATTAGAAATCAAAATATAATTTAGAAGTATCTCATTTTGTTGCCACCGTATTTGTTGCTCATAATATACAATAAAGCTTCATTGTATGACCTGACACAGACTTTTAAAAGGAATGGAATCATGTTTGTAAAGATCATGGCAGCTTTAGTAACCGAATCCTTCTTAAAGCCTATTTTCAGCATTAAAAAAAAGAAGAAACAAACATAAAAATCTACAGCCATCGTATTTGCGTGATCCTATTCCGCATCCTTTATTTTCCACAGGAAAAATGTGCAGGAGCCTTGAATGAGAGCCATGATGATTATATTAAGCCCAGGGGAAAAATAACTGTTTGTAATCAGTGAACCAAGGCTTACGTCCAGATGGTGCTGGTGCGCCTTGTTTTCGGTAATCGCATGTAATTATTGATGAAATCATAGTGTCTATACAATACTGTTACTTGTGTGAATTGTGGAGCCCGCCAATAACCCTATACGAAAACCCGGACAACAACTTCACATTGCATACACACATTACCAACAGCACTGATGTCCGTTTCTGCTCCTTTATGTGCACAAATACAAATGAACAAACTTTTCAATAGTACACTTACTTTTGTAGCCCTGTGTATTATTTGATAAATTCTTTATTTAGGTTTCCGTGTTAGAAATGTACATGTACACATAATTTCTCTTTCCCGGTGTTGTTATACACTTGTACAACTTATTATATATTCTTATATATGGTGTCCGCTTTCGTTAGCTGGATCAAAACAATAAAGTAGTATAATTAAATTTCATACTTGAATTTAATTGTCCCACAACCACTATTTATAAACAGCAACAGCTTCACGTGTTTTGTTGTTAGAGAGGAAAGATAGAAAAAATGGCAAGCTAAACAAACCCTGCCTGTTAAACCTACCAATAGCGCCCCCTGCTGTACATTTTAACTGCTTAATATCAGAATCGGGTGTTATTCGCCAAGTACGTTTAACTACACAAGGAATTTCCATAGTATCTTCTTCTTTTATAAATTAAATGAACGTCTCACATTCGCCTAGTATAAATATATATTGCTAGTATAAGTCTAATTACAGTCTTGGATACTGGCTTCAACTCACCAGGGAGAAACCTTTAAAACTCAGATCAGTGCAATCAATTACCTAAACCTATAATATAATGTAATATTCTAAATTATACTGTAATGCAAAATAATATAATATAATGTACAATATGTATCCATAGCTTACTACGCTACATACTACGATGCATTTTACGCTATTCTATACTGTACTATAAAAAAAATACACGTATTACATTTAATATAAGACAATATAACATATAATGTATAATTAGAATGCTATTTCAAATGGCATTCTTATTTAGTTGAATTTAAATTAAATCAAGTTAACAATTACTGTTAAATGTAAAATATAAACTGCAAAACGATTGAGCTTTTAACATACGGAAAAAGAGAAAATGCACTATTTCACTTCCGGTGTAAAACCCGGGACATCCAGTTACGTACTTTTTACTCTTCCTTCGGAGGTCTATATACGTTACGCTCAGAAAGTGCGTAGTATCCGTTGGTGTATTGCAGATGTCTACGCACAACGTGTAGGGTCGTTTACCTTGTGCGCCATTCTGCAGAGCTGAGCAGGAAACCGAATAGAGCCGGCCGAATTGAAGAGAAGCTGATTTTAAATAAAGTAAGATATTTTCAGACGTGTTAAAATGTTTCATTTAAAATATTTGCAATTCGTAATAATTACTATTCATTATGCTGTGTAGTATGAGATAGATGCTAAGTAGCTAAGCTAAGCTAGCTAGCATTGTTAAGTATCGCACGGTATTGTGTTGTGCTAGCTAATGCTAACACTCTCCCCGTTAAAATAGTTTGAGTTCACGTTGGACCTTTTTTTGGTAATTTGTTATAACTTTAATGAACTTCTTGGCTGCTGAAACAAATAAGTCCTGCTCTTGGGTGGCGAGTTTTGATGTAGCAAATCAACAATTTTTATGCTAGCTTAAGCTATCTACGGTATAAAAAAAAAAGGGGAAAAATGGTGTGAATGGATTTCTAATCTCGGACTGTTGAATGCTGTTCCTTACTGGCTTACTTATAAAGATGGCGTCTTGCGACTGTATCTTGTGTTTTTATTAGTGAATATTAGATGTTGTGCTTCACTTCATTAAGTTGTTGATTTTCGCCAACACTGCCTGCTCAGAGGCTGCATTCGGATCTGCACACTGACGATAGATATCAATTAGTACTATAGGTTTATTAATGTCCTTATGTCATGCTGGAGCTAATGTAACTAATTTCTTGTTGTTTATGTCCCACAGAGGCTGCCATGGCAGCTGCATTTCCTTACAGGGGAGTCCCAGGTGGGATGCCACCAGGCGTTCCTCCTCCTGCCCCTGTGCCTGATTACATGAGTGAGGAAAAACTGCAAGAAAAAGGTGAGTTCTTATGGGGGGTTTTTGTGCGTGTGTGCTCCAAATATATCCAGAATTGTTTCATTCATTTTTATTGCTCACTCAATTTTTTTTCTTTAAGCCCGAAAATGGCAACAACTGCAGGCAAAGCGCTACTCTGAGAAGAGGAAATTCGGGTTTGTGGATGCTCAGAAGGAGGACATGCCTCCAGAGCATGTGCGCAAAATTATCAGGGACCATGGAGACATGACCAACAGGAAGTTCCGTCATGACAAGAGAGTCTACCTTGGGTAAATCAGGATACATCTGCACATTTCACTAATTGTCAGAGGTTTATTTCCATTGTTAGTGTTATTAGAGTCAGTTGACAAACATGTTTAATGTTCGTTTTAAGTACTAACATTTTAAAGTACTATTTTGCTTTCATTAGATGTCAGTTAACAAAAGCATGTTTTGTGTCAAGGACAGTTTATTGAAATGCCTATTCTGAGATTCAGGAACTGTAGAAATGTGCAGTACATAATATATGCATATGAAAATTAGAGGGAAGAAGAAAGAGGGAAAACTTTGAGTGCGTTCACATTTGTACCTTTTTGCACGTTTGATTTAACTTTGGTGCATGTGCTGACTTGTTACAATTCATTTTATACAGGTAAAATAGCATCATGTATGTGTGAGGTGCTCTTGGGCTGTATACAAGTGTATTGTGGTTTGATTGTGTAGAGAAAGTGATTTACCCAACTTTATAAAGTGACCCAAACATGAAACTGATGCACAAGACAAACTGTTGTGCTGTTGATCCATACACAGTATTGTAAATCAGTTATTTTTTATAAACATCAAGTAAGATATTGAGTAGCAGCTCTGTGCTCAAGTGCTGTTTATTATTTCTCAGTGCTTGTCAAATGGTCTCTACTGTTTTTCCAACCAATGACTTAAAGGACTAAAGAAGTACTATTTCACCTGTACATCCCCAGGAGCTACAGTAAAGCCTGCCATGTTTAAAACTTCCATCAAGACATGCCCACTCTATAACAAACCCCACCCAGTTCCTCACCAATTTCAGACAGCATTTCTTTGGTTTAGGGCTGTTTGACTTGCTGAAAATGACATGATTTGTAATGTTCATTTTTTTTATTTTATTTGTAGAGCTCTGAAATATATGCCTCATGCAGTGCTCAAGCTGTTGGAGAACATGCCCATGCCCTGGGAGCAGATCAGAGATGTACCAGTGCTGTACCATATTACAGGGGCTATTTCTTTTGTTAATGAAATTCCCTGGGTCATTGAGCCTGTCTACATTGCACAGTGGGGGTGAGTGGTTACTCTAATTAAACAGCTTTGGACTGTGGAGTTTTATTATTATTTATTTATTTATTTTTTTTTAACATTTTGATTGATAAGCTAAATCCTGAAGTCTCTTAATTAATAATGCTCCATTTCACAACTAGTACAATGTGGATCATGATGCGACGTGAGAAAAGAGACAGACGGCACTTCAAGCGCATGCGTTTCCCTCCCTTCGATGATGAAGAGCCTCCACTAGATTATGCCGATAACATTCTTGATGTGGAACCTCTGGAGGCCATTCAAATGGAGATGGACCCTGAAGAGGACAGCTCTGTGGTTGAGTGGTTTTATGAGCATCAGCCCTTGAAAGATACAACAAAGTAAGTGTAGGACAGTTAAATATATCAATATTTGGGTAGGCCCTTTCTTACTGGCCTTTTTGTTTTGTTTTTTTTCTTCCCCCCACTCTCACAGGTATGTCAACGGAGTTACATATAGACATTGGCGGTTCAGTTTACCCATGATGTCTACACTGTATCGTTTGGCCAATCAGCTGCTTACTGATTTAGTGGACCGTAACTACTTTTACCTCTTTGACCTGAAGGCATTTTTCACTTCAAAGGCATTGAACATGGCCATTCCTGGAGGACCCAAATTTGAACCCCTAGTCAGAGACATCAATCTACAGTATGTGTTCTTTTAAACGTAGCATCCTGTTTCTGCACCCACTGACATGATGAAAAGTACTTCTCTCTAGACACCTGTGATTTGACAGCATCTGCTTCATATTTGTACAGGGATGAAGACTGGAATGAGTTTAACGACATCAACAAGATCATCATCAGACAGCCTATTAGGACAGAGTACAAGATTGCGTTCCCGTATTTGTACAACAACCTTCCCCATCATGTACACCTCACTTGGTACATACTCTTTTTACAGTTTGACTGTCACACTTCAAAATTAAACTTTAACTGAGCAAATTCACTAATGATTGATTTACACCCAGGTACCACACACCTAATGTGGTGTTCATCAAGACGGAGGATCCTGACCTGCCTGCCTTCTACTTTGACCCGCTAATCAATCCCATCTCTCACAGACACTCAGTTAAAGTAAGCCACATGCTATAATTTGGGATTAATATTTATAGATTGTCTTAAATCCTGTTTTATATATTAGTTTCTCAGAATGAGAAATGTATCAACCTTAGCATGAAACATTAATGTAATGTGAATTGATAGAGGATGAGTATGTTTGTAGGTTTTTTCTTATGAATCAGATGTTTGTCATGTGATTGTATAATTACATTATTAGGTCATGAATTTTTTTTTATATAGAACTAGTCAGGATCTTGTGGTCCACTAATAGAATAAATTTGTGTAGGATATAGGTTTTATATTTTTCTGTATAGAGATGATTGAAATGGAGTGGATTAGGTTGTTTTTGTTTTTTTAGTTTAATTTAGAATTGTGCTCCTTATTGTCCTCAGAGCCAAGAGCCACTGCCTGAAGATGATGAGGAGTTTGAACTTCCTGAGTATGTGGAGCCTTTCCTCAAAGAGACACCTCTGTATACAGACAACACAGCCAATGGAATTGCTTTATTATGGGCACCTCGTCCGTTCAACCTGCGGTCAGGGAGAACCCGTCGTGCAATCGATGTTCCTCTCATCAAGAACTGGTGAGCTTTGAGCAATGTTCTAACGTGTGTAGAGTCAGCCGAGTCATTTTTCTTCAAGCTTGCTTTTTATATATTTCATTTTGTTTATTTATTTATTTTTGACTCTCTTCAGGTACCGTGAGCATTGTCCTGCAGGGCAACCCGTAAAAGTTCGTGTCTCTTATCAAAAGCTTCTGAAGTACTATGTGCTCAATGCTTTGAAACACAGACCACCTAAAGCACAGAAGAAGAGGTGAGTAACTGCATACTGTGTAGTTCCTCACATGGCATGCATTTTTGGGAAAGTGGGTTGTTGTGTTTTTTTTGTTTTGTTTTTTTTAAGAATAAATAAATAAAAATGTCTTTACAAATGTACCACAATGGTGACTCTTTGTCTGTCCACAGGTACCTTTTCCGTTCCTTCAAGGCCACCAAATTCTTTCAGTCCACAAAGTTGGACTGGGTTGAGGTGGGGCTCCAGGTTTGCCGACAGGGTTACAACATGCTGAACCTGCTGATTCACAGAAAAAACCTCAACTACCTGCACTTGGACTACAACTTCAACTTGAAACCAGTGAAAACCCTCACCACAAAAGTTAGTATTATAGTTTTATATAAGACGAAATATAATCTTATTTAATGTACATGCAGCATTAATCAGTTTGTATGTGTTTGCTCATGTTAATGTTCTACCTTTCCAGGAGCGTAAGAAATCCCGTTTCGGGAATGCGTTCCACTTGTGCCGTGAGATTCTTCGTCTGAGCAAACTGGTTGTGGATAGCCATGTGCAGTACAGACTGGGCAATGTTGATGCTTTCCAGGTACTACTTATGTAAACAAACCTATACAAAAAAGGTGCCCCAAAGTTGCCATACATACTCTTTTTTTAGCTTAATTTGCATTCTTTACATGATACAGAATGTAATTTCTTTACAAACCAACACTGAATCGTATATTCTAATCGTCTAACTTGCCATGTTTCCTGTTAAAGTCCACTGTAAACATGCAACAGTTTCCTGATCCAGCCATTAGAATGATTTCAATATGTTTTATTTTCATAGTGGCATTTTAAAAGGGTATCTTGAGGAGAAAATACATATAAACTAAGGATCAAAACGTTCTGGAAGACATTTTGTTAAAGTATATATTTCTTCTAAATATGGAGATTTTTGTTATTCCCAGCACATGTGAAATGATCTATTATAAACTGTAATAAAATATTTTTGTTATATAGTATTCTTGTGTCTTTGTTTCTCTGTAGTTGGCAGATGGACTGCAGTATATCTTTGCCCATGTTGGTCAGCTGACTGGCATGTATCGCTATAAGTACAAACTGATGAGGCAGATCAGGATGTGCAAGGATTTGAAACATCTCATTTATTATCGTTTCAACACGGTAAGAGCAGTTTTGTAGGAGTAAAAATAGCACATTTTATATATTTTTATATCTTTAGGCTCAAATGTCGTCTTTTTTTTTTTTTTTTTTTTTTTGTGTGTGTGTGTGTGTGTTCTTAGGGCCCAGTTGGGAAGGGTCCAGGTTGTGGCTTCTGGGCTCCAGGATGGAGAGTGTGGCTCTTCTTCATGAGAGGCATCACTCCTCTCCTGGAGAGATGGCTGGGCAACTTGTTAGCCAGGCAGTTTGAAGGTAAATAAAGTTCATTTGCAGATGGCTTTAGTTTAGTTGCTTTTTAAAATTGTTCAGTGATGTGTGCATCACTAGGCAATTTGTTGGTGAGGAAAAGAATTTGATAAATGAATGTCATTACTTTGTTCAGGTCGTCACTCCAAGGGAGTTGCAAAGACTGTGACTAAACAGCGTGTGGAGTCACACTTTGACTTGGAGCTGAGAGCAGCTGTGATGCATGATATCCTGGACATGATGCCTGAGGGAATCAAACAGAACAAGGCCAGGACCATTTTGCAGCATCTCAGTGAGTCCTGGAGGTGCTGGAAGGCCAACATCCCATGGAAGGTGTGCAGCCATTTTATATATTGTACATTGTGGTTCCAGATCACATCTTTTACTTATACACATGCACATAATAATTCTTCAGTCCTAATTGAATTGTCATTGTCTTACAGGTTCCAGGACTTCCCACCCCCATTGAAAACATGATCTTGAGATATGTCAAGGCCAAAGCTGACTGGTGGACCAACACAGCACATTACAACCGAGAGCGAATCAGGCGAGGAGCAACAGTGGACAAAACTGTCTGCAAGAAAAACCTTGGCCGCCTCACACGACTCTACCTGAAGGCTGAACAGGAGAGACAACACAACTATCTAAAGGTAAAGATGTGCTATTTTAAACACAAGAGAGCTTGTCTTTAAAGAAAAAAATAGCTGTATCATTTATGATTTTGTCTGCCTCAGGATGGACCATATATCACTGCTGAAGAAGCCGTGGCTATCTACACCACCACAGTGCACTGGCTGGAAAGTCGACGATTCTCCCCTATTCCCTTTCCCCCTCTGTCATACAAACATGACACCAAGCTGCTCATCCTGGCTCTGGAGAGGCTCAAAGAGGCTTACAGGTCAGTTTAGACCCTTCCAACAACACAACCAAGCAGATAATACAGAGCACTGATTTCATTTAAGAATGATTTTAAAATTTATTTGGAGTGCCATCTAACAGGTTCTGTTTTGTGTTTTAGTGTGAAGTCAAGGTTGAATCAGTCCCAACGTGAAGAGCTGGGTCTGATTGAACAGGCTTATGACAATCCTCATGAGGCTTTGTCCAGAATCAAGCGTCATCTTCTCACTCAGAGAGCGTTCAAAGAAGTGAGTATGTAAATGTGTATAAACACATCACTGAGATGGTATCAAGCCTTTTTGTCCACCTCATTCTTTTACTGTCCTACCGTGCGTGTTTCAGAGTTGTTTGTGATTTCTCCAGGTGGGCATCGAGTTCATGGACCTGTACAGTCACCTTGTGCCTGTGTATGATGTGGAGCCTCTGGAGAAGATCACAGACGCATACCTGGACCAGTACTTGTGGTATGAGGCTGACAAGCGCAGGCTTTTCCCACCATGGATCAAACCTGCTGACACAGAGCCACCTCCACTGCTTGTATACAAGTGGTGCCAAGGTGAGCGATAATGCTGCCCTTTGTTTTTAGACATGGTCAAAGGCAAGTGTTGGTCATTTGAACACCAACACTATCTTAGAATTTCAAGTGATTGCTTAAGTTTTTTCCAGGAATCAACAACCTGCAAGATGTGTGGGAGACCACAGAGGGAGAGTGTAACGTCATGCTGGAGTCACGATATGAGAAGATGTATGAAAAGATTGACTTAACGCTACTTAACAGACTTCTGCGTCTGATTGTCGACCACAACATTGCTGATTATATGACTGCAAAGAACAACGTGGTCATCAATTACAAGGTCTGCCTTTTTTTAATATAATTTGAATAAAAAGTCATTATTTTATAGGAAATCAGCAAAATTTTCATTTCCATAGATGTGGTTGTTATCTGTGACAGAATATAATTATAGGCCTGATATTTAAATTCTTTTTAATTGATTCAGATTGAAATGCAATCTGTACTGGACACAGATATCGCTATACTAGACCATGTGTGATTGGCTATTTTCTTGCTTTCCTTTAGGACATGAACCACACCAACTCGTACGGCATCATCAGGGGCTTGCAGTTTGCCTCCTTCATTGTGCAGTACTATGGGTTGGTGATGGACCTGCTGGTTCTGGGTCTTCATCGTGCTAGTGAGATGGCTGGACCCCCACAGATGCCCAATGATTTCCTCAGCTTCCAGGACAGTGTTACAGAGGTTGCCCACCCCATTCGCCTGTACTGCAGATACATCGACCGCATCCACATGTTCTTCAGGTCAGTGTCACCTGCAGAATAATGTCTTGGCCATTCTAAACAGCTTTTTTTTTTTGCAGTTAATATCAAGTTATCTGAAAAGTAGGCTGTAAGGGTCAGGTTTTAGAGCATATGTTACTCATAATGAATACAGAATTCATTTTTGTTTTGTTTCTGCTTTCATTGGTTTCTGATTTGTCTCTGGTCATCTATGCATTTTAATTAAGCTTTTTTTTAAATCTTTATTCATATATTCTATATCATTTTGAAAGGATTGCTAGGTTTAGTTGTTTCAAGATTGTTTCAGACTGTAAGTTCTAGTAGGAGTAAATGCACTGATATTAAACATTTGTTTTTTCAGGTTTTCTGCTGATGAGGCCAGGGATCTAATCCAACGCTACCTTACCGAGCACCCTGATCCCAACAACGAGAACATTGTAGGCTACAACAATAAGAAGTGCTGGCCCAGAGATGCCAGGATGAGACTGATGAAGCACGATGTTAACCTGTAAGTATGAACACTAATTCTCTTTCTAAAACACTATCTTAATTCTGCATATGACATTGCTGATGTTTGTTTTCCTGTGACTTGTCAAGGGGCCGTGCTGTGTTTTGGGACATTAAGAACCGCCTTCCTCGCTCTGTGACCACTGTGCAGTGGGAGAACAGCTTTGTGTCAGTATATAGTAAAGACAACCCTAACCTGCTCTTCAACATGTGTGGATTTGAGTGCCGCATCCTGCCCAAATGCCGCACCAGTTATGAGGAGTTTACTCACAAGGATGGGGTGTGGAACCTGCAGAATGAGGTCAGTACACTAAATTTTAATCATTGTAAAATTCCAACATTCTTTAAAAAGGTTATTAAATGCTGTGTGGATTGGCTAATCTGTATGTGTGTATATATACCTGCAGGTAACAAAGGAAAGGACAGCACAGTGCTTCCTGCGAGTGGATGATGAATCAATGCAGAGGTTCCATAACCGGGTGCGACAGATTCTCATGGCCTCTGGATCCACCACTTTCACCAAGGTATGAAATAAGAATGAACAGGAATAATGCCTTGTCCCCATGACCACCCATTTATAGTACATTTACATTTAGGTCATTTGGCAGACACCCTTATCCAGAGCAACGTACATAGTACTAACTTGTTGTATTATACCATGTTTTTCTGTGTGTCTCCTGCCCTTTTCAGATCGTGAACAAATGGAACACGGCTCTGATTGGTCTGATGACTTATTTCCGAGAGGCTGTGGTTAACACTCAGGAGTTACTTGATCTTTTGGTGAAATGTGAAAATAAGATCCAGACTCGTATCAAGATTGGCCTGAACTCCAAAATGCCTAGCCGTTTCCCTCCTGTTGTCTTCTACACCCCCAAAGAGTTAGGAGGTCTTGGCATGCTTTCTATGGGTCACGTGCTCATTCCGCAGTCTGACCTCAGGTAAGTTTTGTACAATTGAATCTTTGTCCTAGTTTGGCACATCGGCATCACATTCAGACATAGTTTATTTACATTTATATTCATCGCTAAGAGTCATTTAAAGGTTGTGCTCAAATCCCAAGAACTGACTTTTGGGCATGGTTCTTAACCCTCAACTACTTGGTAGTGTAAATGAGGTAAATATAAGTTACTTTGGATCAGGTTGTTTGGATGTAATATAGTAGAATGTAGTATAGTTGAATAGAGTGTAATGTAATATAGACTACGTTTAGTGTGATAACTGTAAACTTGTATCATGAAGTTTTATCTGTGCATTTCCAGGTGGTCCAAACAGACAGATGTGGGCATCACTCACTTCCGTTCCGGTATGAGTCATGAGGAGGATCAGCTGATTCCCAATCTGTATCGCTACATCCAGCCATGGGAGAGCGAGTTCATCGATTCTCAGAGAGTCTGGGCTGAATATGCTCTCAAGAGACAGGAGGCCATTGCCCAGAACAGGTGCAATTTCAAAAGGAATTTAATGCACATCAAATATATGTTTGTTATTCTATGTACAACAGAATTTACAATGTTTTGTGTTTTCATAGGCGTTTGACTCTTGAGGATTTGGAGGATTCCTGGGACAGAGGTATTCCTCGCATCAACACCCTGTTCCAGAAAGACAGGCACACACTGGCCTATGACAAGGGCTGGAGAGTCAGAACTGACTTTAAGCAGTATCAGGTTAGAACATTTGCTTCAGCCAATACAATTTTCATATGTTAGGAGATCTTTCTAGTTATTTTTATAGACTGACCTATTTGTTGATGTATTCTTAGGTGCTAAAGCAAAATCCGTTCTGGTGGACTCACCAGAGACACGATGGCAAACTGTGGAATCTGAATAATTACCGAACAGACATGATCCAAGCACTTGGTGGAGTGGAAGGAATTCTGGAGCATACTCTTTTCAAGGGTACATACTTTCCCACCTGGGAGGGTTTGTTCTGGTAAGGATTACTGCTTGCCCTTTGAAAACTATCCAGTTGGCCAAACTTATTATAAAACTCCCTCAAGATTATGCTTTATTCATGTATTTCTCTTTTTTATAGGGAGAAGGCCAGTGGTTTTGAGGAGTCCATGAAATGGAAGAAGCTGACCAATGCCCAGAGATCTGGTCTGAACCAGATCCCCAATCGACGATTCACTTTGTGGTGGTCTCCGACAATCAACAGAGCAAATGTACACAAAGTCTTTCTGTAGTTATTGACATGGCTTCAGTTTTCTTTGTAGCTATTGCTCATTATCTCCTTTTTTGTTCTTTAGGTATACGTGGGTTTCCAGGTGCAGTTGGATCTCACCGGAATCTTCATGCATGGCAAAATTCCCACTCTCAAGATCTCCTTGATCCAGATCTTCAGAGCTCACTTGTGGCAGAAGATTCATGAGAGCATTGTCATGGATCTGTGTCAGGTACAGAGTGTTTTAAGATGTTTTTTTGTTCAGCAAGACTGGTGTGGTATTTCACACCATAGCTATTTAACACTTGACACATGCGCTTCATCATTTGTATGTAATGTGTGAAGGTGTTTGACCAAGAGCTGGATGCTCTGGAGATTGAAACTGTCCAGAAGGAAACCATCCATCCTAGGAAGTCTTATAAAATGAACTCCTCTTGTGCGGATATTCTGCTTTTTGCATCCTACAAGTGGAACGTCTCAAGACCATCTCTGCTTGCTGACTCCAAGTATGTCCTCAAACTTTGCCAGGCTATATTCTTAGTTTTATTTTTCAGGGTCAGTATGTGTTCATTTTGCCCACTTCTCCTAAACAGGGATGTTATGGACAGCACCACCACTCAGAAGTACTGGATTGACATTCAGCTCAGATGGGGAGACTATGATTCTCATGACATTGAGAGATATGCCAGAGCCAAGTTTCTGGACTACACCACCGATAACATGAGTATCTACCCATCCCCTACTGGGGTGCTCATTGCCATTGATCTGGCATACAATCTGCATAGGTCAGTGTTTCTTTAGGATAGTCTAGCAGGCGGTCATTATTGGGTCTTTAATAATTAGGAACTGTTAATCTAATGTGAATTTGATGCATTTCCCTGCAGTGCCTATGGAAATTGGTTCCCTGGCAGTAAGCCTCTGATCCAGCAAGCCATGGCTAAGATCATGAAGGCCAACCCCGCCCTGTACGTGCTGAGGGAGCGCATTCGCAAAGGTCTGCAGCTCTACTCCTCCGAGCCCACTGAGCCCTACCTGTCCTCGCAGAATTATGGAGAACTCTTCTCCAATCAAATCATCTGGTTTGTGGATGACACCAATGTGTACAGAGTCACCATCCACAAGGTAAGTCAGTAGTCTGGCAAGTACACTCTTCTAGTTGTTTACATTAGTATCATAAGTAAACCTTAATTGTATTTATGCTAACCATTTTTCCCCATTACAGACCTTTGAGGGCAACTTGACGACGAAACCAATAAACGGGGCCATTTTCATCTTTAATCCAAGAACTGGGCAACTCTTCTTAAAGATCATTCACACATCTGTGTGGGCTGGACAGAAACGTCTGGGACAGGTAGGAGTTTTTGTCATCAATGGCTTTCCTTGACTGAAGTAAAATGGACAAACTGACTCAAAAGTTGATCTTTTCATTTTAGCTGGCCAAGTGGAAAACTGCTGAGGAAGTGGCTGCTCTTATTCGATCGCTGCCTGTTGAAGAGCAGCCCAAACAAATCATTGTGACAAGGAAGGGCATGTTGGATCCTCTTGAGGTGAGCTCACTTCAGAAAGACCAGTTTGGTAAACACTGTTAAATAATTAACATATAGCACTCACTTTTTTTTTTTTTTTCTCTCATTTTCTAGGTGCACTTGTTGGATTTCCCCAACATTGTCATCAAAGGCTCTGAGCTGCAGTTGCCTTTCCAGGCTTGTCTAAAGGTGGAAAAGTTTGGAGACCTCATTCTGAAGGCCACTGAGCCTCAGATGGTTCTGTTCAATCTGTATGATGACTGGCTCAAGACAATTTCTTCTTATACTGTAAGTTATTCATTTTTAGTTTTTTTTTTTTCTTTTAACAGAAACTTCTTAAAGGGCTAGTCATGCTTATTCTCCACTTAAAATGGCTTTACGGTTCTTTGTAGGCCTTCTCACGTCTCATCTTGATCCTGAGAGCCCTCCATGTGAACAATGATCGTGCAAAGGTAATCCTGAAGCCTGACAAAACCACCATCACTGAGCCACATCACATCTGGCCCACTCTGACTGACGAGGAGTGGATAAAGGTGGAGGTGCAGCTCAAAGATCTCATCTTGGCTGATTATGGTAAAAAGAACAAGTAAGTAAGCTCTCCGTGGAAAAATTTAATGACCCCATGAAACAATTTTAATGGAAAAATACTTTATTTAGAAACGTTTTGATTTGAAAATCTAAAATTAACGTTAATGAACTGTGCACTTTAAGTTTATTCCTCTTTTTTGCAGTGTGAATGTGGCTTCTCTGACACAGTCTGAGATCAGGGATATCATCCTGGGTATGGAGATCTCTGCTCCATCTCAGCAGAGGCAGCAGATTGCTGAGATTGAGAAGCAGACTAAAGAGCAGTCTCAGCTAACAGCCACGCAGACTCGCACCGTTAACAAGCATGGTGATGAAATCATTACTTCCACCACCAGCAACTATGAGACCCAAACCTTCTCTTCTAAGACCGAATGGAGAGTTAGGTAGGACATGACCAAGAAGTTTTATAGATAGGTTCTCCCTGTGAAATGCTGCTTGTCTTATATTGTTGCTGGTACATTGTATTCATACTTCTCTCTTATTTGTAGGGCGATCTCTGCAGCCAACTTGCACTTGCGTACCAACCACATCTATGTGTCATCTGATGACATTAAAGAAACTGGATACACTTACATTCTGCCTAAGAATGTGCTGAAGAAGTTCATCTGCATCTCTGATTTGCGTGCTCAAGTGAGTCATACTTCAGGCATTTCAGTCTTTTCATTTTATCTACTTTGTTGTGTGTAAATTTGTTTTACTGTTTTGTTTTTGTTTTTCTGTTTGTTTTCCAATAGATCGCTGGGTATCTGTATGGTACAAGTCCTCCTGATAACCCACAGGTTAAAGAAATTCGTTGCATTGTGATGGTGCCACAATGGGGCACCCATCAAACTGTTCACCTGCCCAATCAACTTCCACAGCATGAATATCTCAAGGTCCGTCTCAGTTCTTTAGTTATGCATCATGGAAGATGTTTGATATCCAGATTCTAGTGATGGCTCTACCGCATTCTTTCACCAGTTTAAAAAAAAAACTTCTCTGGTTTTTCTATAGGAAATGGAGCCACTTGGTTGGATCCACACACAGCCCAATGAATCTCCTCAGTTGTCTCCCCAGGATGTCACCACACATGCTAAAGTCATGGCTGATAATCCATCCTGGGATGGAGAAAAGACCATCATTATTACCTGCAGGTAAATGATTCATTTAGTTAAAGGTCTTGTTCCTTGTGTTTAGTTTCTTAGCTGACTTTGGTTGTATTTTAACACCATGTTTGGATAGAAATTCCACATCCAGCCTCAGTCAGTTTACTTTGTTCTGATCTTGCTGTATATGCAAATGCCTTGAATTGAACAGTCATTAGGTTGTGTTAAATGAAGTCGGTGATCGATTATTGTTCTCTCTTGTGTAGCTTCACACCAGGATCTTGTACACTGACTGCTTATAAGCTGACTCCTAGTGGATATGAGTGGGGCAGGCAGAACACAGATAAGGGCAACAACCCCAAGGGTTATCTGCCATCTCACTATGAAAGGGTGCAGATGCTGCTGTCTGATCGCTTCCTTGGCTTCTTCATGGTGCCAGCTCAAGTGTCTTGGAACTACAATTTCATGGGTGATTATTAACACGCTGAAAATATATCCACTAACTTCATTTGAGGGGCATTTTTGCCTTCTTTTTTGACTTTATTAATTTCCCCTTTTCTCTATTCCAGGTGTTCGACACGACCCCAATATGAAATACGAACTGCAGCTGTCTAACCCGAAAGAGTTTTATCACGAGGTTCACCGGCCTTCTCACTTCCTCAATTTTGCCTCACTGCAGGAGGGTGAGATCTACAACGCTGACCGGGAGGATATGTACTCTTAGCACCACAGACCTGTTGTTGATGAACAGGCACCTAAGAGGCTTATGCTTGCAAATCTCTTGTGGTCTGTCCATCAAGACTTTACCAAGGTGTCTGCTTGGAAGCAGTTTTAAGATTTTGTATAATGCTTCATTGTTTTTTTTCTATGGTGATTTGTTGATGCACATTGCCCTCATTATTTTTTTTTTTTTTTGCGTGACAGTAGTTGAAGAAAACTACATCAATGTTCATTGCTAATAATCAGTGCTCTTTTTTCAGAATGTTAAAATAACATAAAATTGTTTTTTATAAGTCAGTTGTAATGTCCCTTTAGCTATATTGTGCATCTTTTATGTACATGGTAGTTTGGGTTAAAAATAAAGATCAATACTTGAAGCTTGTCACTGTTTGTTTGTTTTTTTTTTTCCATTTGAACAAGTTTGACTTCATTCTGTGTTTTACCTTATGTGACGTCAGAATACTAAGGGATTAAAAGAACTTAAACCCCAGATTCTCAATTAAATCAAGGTCATCAACTTTATTTTTACTTAACAGGCCCCATTACACTTAGTCCACGGTCAAGTGGTGCCAGATCAGATGATGTTTATGGTTGTTGGCATTTCTTTAAATATCTTCTGGTATTTGGGTTCCAAATGCACAAACAGGTTGCTCAGGTACACAAACCAGAAAAACTGCAATTCATTGCCAAATGGTGATTAATTTGGATCATTTTTTTGGGAAGAAATATATTGGCTCATTTTTCAACAGATTAGTTAATAGTTATGGACCCTGGGTTCATTGTGCTATTTTTCCCCTTGTCTAATAAGAGTCTTGTGGGGTTTTTTTGTTTGTTTGTTAGAATTAGTTTTTTAATGTTATGATTGGCTGGTTTAAAACTATCATTTGCTTTTTTGTGAAATATAGTCAAAAAGTGTAATTGCACAACCATGAAAGTCATGATTAATTAATATCCAGAACAATTTCTATGTACTTGTTGCAATAATAATAATAATAATAATAATAATAAAAAAAAGCAAGTTACTGCAAAACAACTGACAGGCTGTGATGGAGCTTTTTATAGTAAGTTGCAAGACTGCTACTGAAGACACCTTTGCACTTTACCTGTGCCAGTGTCTGATCTGTGATGTGCTCTGATTTAGTCATCCCATGATTCCATGATGAAAGAGTGCTGTGTTTCAGGGTTTCCCCACATTATTATTATTATTATTATTGTTATTATTATTACTTGTAAAAGTAAACATAGCTAGCTAGCTAGCTAGGTAGGTAGGTAGGTAGGTAGGAATTAGTTATTTAAGCATGTTCAACATAGACAGAAAAAAAAAAAAAAACAGATAGAAAATCTCTCATGAAGTCGCCTCTCCTAGCAGCCACTAGTACCCCGGGCTGATCAGGTCACGGCAGATGGGGCTCTTGTAACCTGGCTGGCATAGACACACTTGCTATGGCTCAGATCACAGATGGAAGGTTGATCACAGTTGGGTCCCCACCAGCCACTTGTGCATTCACACACCTGAATACTGTTGGCAAGGTGATGTATGGCAACTGCAGTGATGGCTGCACTTCTGCCCCCAGTAGCCCTCTTTGCAGAGGCAGAATGAATTATACAATCTTACTGCAGTGGGCACAAAAGACCTTCTGTATCCTTTTACTGGTGCACTAGGGTGGGATCACTCTTTAGCTAAAATTACTCCTCAATTCAACAAACATGTTGCACCACAGCGCTTATTAAACCTCTCTTGAAAATGGTTAATGGAAAAATTAACTCTTGCTCTTTTTTGTTTTTAGGTGCTAACTGTGAAATCTAACTTTTCACTTATATTTGAATTTATATACTTTTGTTCATGCTTAACATGTTAATCTAACACTGCCATCTGTGAACTCCTCTAAACGTCTCCCAATAATATGTCTAAAAATAAGAACACCTGACCAGTCACATCCACATGTGCTTCTTGAACATCCCATTTCAGATATTACAATGTGGATGTTATAACCGATGTTATACTTGATGTATTAATTGCTGTTATATGTAACAGCCATACGTCTGAGAAGAACCACATATCAAAGTGAAAGTCGGTGCCCACATACTTTTGGTCAATATAAAAGTACGTAATGTGTTTAAAGTTAGTGTTTTCTTTTTTATTGATAATCTCCTTAAACTGTCAGTAAAAATAGTGATAGTAAAAAAATCTCAAGTTCCTTTGGAAACTTTCTTGCTACACTTTAAGAAACATTTCTTTAAAAGTTCCTCTTTCACATAAGTGATTTCCGCCAGTGTTACTAGTAAAGTGTACACTAAAAACCTTTATATGCATGAGATCATAATTTATTAAAAGTTCCTTTATAATTAGAAGGATCCCAAAGGTTGATGGGCTATTTCATTTTGCACATAATGTTTTAGCCTAAGAGATTTTATGCGTATATTGAGTATTTATTATTATTTATTATTATTATATTTTTAATTGTTTTATTGTTTTATGAGTATTCTGTTGTATGCAAGATAGACTGATTTGACTTAGTGACTCTGAACACACCACTCAGCTTTATTGGTCCGGAGAGAAGGAGGATCCAGAAACAGGGAAATAAACCAGGAGGTCTTTATTGCTCCCATACGACACCACTGTGTTCGGGTGTGTTGTACTGCTTTGTGTAGGAGTGCACTACGCAAACATTGAGCTGAGTTGTGTAGAGCAAATGTTGATGGATCACATCGGATCATGTGGACAATAATCGGGTATAACATCGCAGTAGGCTGTTACAGCTTATTAAACTAGACAGGGACATATAAAGCTATCTGCATGGACTGTCATTGTGGTAGGGTCAAACTGAAACCTGAAACCATACAAAACCAACCACATTCTCGGAATAGCCCTGAAATGTCAGGCTGCTGCGTGTGCGTTTATGAGAACTTAGTTTCTTCTTCTTCTCGTCTCCTGTTATTTTGAGTCTACGATGGAAAGCCTCAAGCCCAACCAAGACGGAATAAAGTTACACGATTGTTTTGAAAGGAACATTTCAGCTCTAACCGTGGACGATGTGTACGACATTGCCAAGGTGATCGGCTCCGATGTGGAAAAGCTCATCGACAGCTATGGCAAACCGAGTGTTGAGACGTTGGTGCCTAAAATTGTGAAAGTGCTCGAGCTCTTGGAGAGCTTTACAGCCAGCTATCACACACAGAAATCTAAAGAAGAAGATCTACTGAGGGCGTTTGAAACACTACAGGTTCAACAGCAGGAGTCTAACAAGACGGAAAGTCGCGTAAGACACACACACACACAAGGTCCGACATTTTACCTGAAAAAAAGTTAGTTTGACGGTTTTGTTTTGTTCCTCAGACTATGGCGGCAATACAACGAGATACATGAAATTTATCCTAGCATAGCCTTTAATCCCAAATGCCTGTTTACTTCCTATGTAACCGCACTCCTTAGGGTATGACACTATGGAGGCTATAATGTTCAGTAAGAAGCCATATTGGATTAAGCACGCTATTGACGGCTTACTAACGCGGGTTAGCCTTTCCAAAGTCTTTTTTCTTTTCTTTTTTTTGTACAGAATCCCCATAGTTGTGATTTAAATCGACACAGGTTGTGTTAGTCCTGTTAGTCTAGATGACAAGTGGGCAGCTGTGTAACACCAGGGATTTTAATGCCAAATGTGCTCATCATAAGCAAGCTGACACAGATCACGTACACAAAACAAGCCCATTAAGTTGAGAGTTTAGATATCTAAGCCAAGAGAACAAAATGTTCAGGTTATCAGGTCAGAACTACCCCAAAACAAGCTAACAGCACAAATGAAAACATTCCATTTTTAAATCTCGTGTACAATTTTAGACCCTGACTGTTATGACTATGATTATCAAATCACTTACAAATCTATATCATTATTTACTAAATAAAATGTTTTGTGCAGATACTATATTTTGTAATATTAACATTAATACTCACTGCAAAATTAATATTTGGTTGTTACAACCAAGAACTGAAACTGATTTAATTAGGTTTTCATTTAATTTTTCTTCACAAAATTATATATGCTAATTATATATGCTAAATTATTTCCAAATAAAAATTTAAAATTTGCGATTCCATAACTATTTATCACACTGCTGGCATTGCCCGAGTTTAGTTGCCATCAAAATTCATACAATGAGTTGAATATAGTCAGTCTGTTCCAGAAAGATTCCCGTTATTATCAAGAAACATCTGTAAACAAAACGCATTGTGAAGATGAATGAACTATTTAAACAAGTCTGGCTCAATGAAAATATCTCATACTTTGAGCATCAGTTAGCGCACCATTAATTCCACTCTTTAAAAAAATTAACACAAAATATAACACAATCACCAACACAAGAGCAACTATGGGATCACGGTTGGGTAAGACTCAGTATGGTGCTACCACCAACATGTTTTAATTTAAGAGCAGTGTAACATCACACTATTCTTTAATAAAACAAGTTGCTGTAAGATGTAATTAAAATCTCAAAGATGTTCAGTGTGTTTGAGGTTAGGTCTCTCAAGTTCTCAAGTTCTTTACAGACCCCATAAATGCCATAAATTCCATTCAAATAAAAAAATCATCTTCTTGGAGGACTTAAATAAGATATTGCCTTTTCAGGTAATTTTGTGTTTGTCTATGAGAAAATTCTTCATCAGTGCTTCATAGGTTGTTATACAGGTCTTTGTCTGTTTATAAAAGTCACACACATGGACTCTCTTTCTGTATTAAACACAGAAATTGATACAAAATAATTGTGACCTGAACTCCCACAATCATATTTACAGTTCTCAATCTCACAGCAATACTTTTATGAGAGTTTTAATGTGGTTACTGAATATGCTTCAAGTTCAATTGTATGAACTGTATTAATCATTCAGTTAATTGAATAACTGAAAATAAGCTCAGTATTTAAATGGATAACTATGTCTATACATAATAGAAACTGTATACATAGTACTTTAATATTTAAAGGTTTATTTCTTGGTTATTTCCCATGAGATATTGTCTCACAATTTCATTGTCAGTAAATTCATATATGTAGAAAGCCCAAGCTTCAGCCGACAGACAAATACTGTGTGTGTGTGTGTGTGTGTGTGTGTATGTGTGTTTGTGTGTGTGTGTGTGTGTGTTTCAGCAGGACTGGCAGCAAAAGGAACAGAAATGGAGGCTGGATATAGAGACATTGCAGAAGGAAGTGCTACAGCTACAAGAGGAGAACCAAGAACTGCTGGGTCGCCTGCAGAGTTCCCTCTCTAAAGAAGGTGAACTGTACAGACAACACATCTTCAACACCACAAACACACACACACACACACACACACACACACACACACACACACACACACCCACACACACACAGACAAAAGACACACATACACACACACACTCTTTTAGCAAGCAAGTTATTTGTTTAATTATTTGTTTTTAAGCTTTTAATAACGGAATTTAGATATTATTTTAAGACATTCATTTTAAGTACGTTAAAAAAATGTACTTGATATCTGTGAAAATCACAAATACTTTATAGATGTAGTTGATAGGATTTTTAACATTGGAGTATTCCTTTAAGATGTTATTAATTTCATTTCATTTCATTTCATTGGGTTTGGTGCCTACTGGTGCAGATTGTTCAGTTATTAATCAGTAGTTACAGGGGAGAATTATCAATGTGTAAATCATCCGTTCTTTCATTCACCTTCAGTAACAGCTTTATCCTGGTCACAGTCTCAGGAGATATGGGGTTTAATCGTGATAATACATCCTGGATGGGACCCCAGTCCATATCAGTGCACAACCCACACGTTCACACATTTATTTACACCTAGGGCCAATCCATCGCTGTCCTGTTGTGCTGTTACATGGGCATAACCATTTTGATTTGCCTTGTCATTATATCTGTTAACAGTTTTCCTTTTCCCCTCAGATCGTACACAGCGTCAGGAGAGAGAAGTGATGCTCAGACTTAAAGAGGTGGTGGATAAACAGCGTGATGAAATCAGAGCCAAAGTGCAGGAGATATCCAAAATGTCTAAAGAGGTTGAAGCGGTATGGTGATTCATCTAAATTACTCTTGTAAACGTAGTTCAGAAAAAGCAAACGATCGTTAAATTGATCATCAATATAATATAAGTAAAATAACTCAGTATTTTAACTTTTGACAGCCAGTTACAGGAAAAGGCAGGTACATTTGTACTTATAGAGTTCAAATAGAAATGTAAATAGAAGACTTTCACTGAAGTACACAATTTTTTGTATTTTCTTTACTACTGGTTATTGGTGAATGTTCTTGAGCTGTCTATGCTGTAAATCCAGAATCATTAACTGAACCAGAAAATAATGTTTGAGCAATGTAAACCCATACAGAACATGGGGATGTGGTAGTGGTGCCTAATGCCTAGTGGTCTGGGTGTTAGTGTACTAATCGTAAATTTGCGAGATTGAATCCTGGGTCCACCAATCTGCCACTGATGGGCCCCTGAACAAGGCAGTTAATGCTCAGTCGTATCACTATGAGATAAAATGTAAGATGCTCTGGATAAAGGCGTCTGGCAAATGTCAGTTTACTTTCACCTGTCTAACTGAACACACAAACTACCAATACTCACATAAGATTTTGATTTCTAGAGTAGACTTCATGGCTTAAATATATTGTGAAATTGTCTCTTACATACCAGGCGATATCAAGAAAGTGCTCAGTTTTAACAGTCCACCTGATATTTGGACAAGATAAGCTAGCCAAATCTGAACTTGTCTCACATAAAGCCTGTTTAATAAACTCCCGGTTGGCTCAGCCCACCCCAGGACTCAGAGAGTAATGGCTTGTGTGTGTATGATGGTTGGTGTACTGTACATTTCGGATTAGTCCAGCTACGGTCTCACAGCCAGCAGTTTGTTTTAGAAGAATCAGATGATAAAAGTCTCACATTACTGTGCACCTGGCAGAATAACACATACAAAAGCTAAAAGCTAAACCGCAGCCTGCCCCACCTTCGACAAAGGACAAGTCTGAACAAGTTGTCTTCCACACAGATTGTGATTTCCATATATTTTGCATTTTCTTTTTGTAAAATATTCTGACATTTGCACCATGTCTTTTTCAGACTCTGATCAAATGCAGCATTCATAAAGCACCCTATTTGGTGTGACATAGCGTTTTTAAAATATGAACCAATGTAAACATTTCCGAACAGTTACAAAACGGCAGGGAGTTATTTCAAGTTGTCGTTTAACTCTAAGAAAAAGTTCTGTACTCTATCTATGAATACTCTTCATGTATCATATAGTACAGATGTTTCTGTATTTTGTATATAACAAGATTGATCCTAAGAATGAAATAAATGTGCAGGTATTGTGGTGGGTGTTTCAGTTTCAGGAGCAGTTGGATCGCTTTATGAAGATGAACGGAGAGCTGAGGAATAAACAGAGCATGATGCAGGCTCAGTTGAAGAGCACGGCAGAGAGGAAGGTAGACCTCGAGATTGAGCTGAGTGAGAAAGAGAAAGAGATCGAGCGACTCACCACAAAGCTGGAACAAGCCAAGGCAAACACTGCTCCTAACCCGGTAAGAACCGGTGTGTGTGTGTGGGGGGGGGTGTTCCGAGATTAAAATACATCATGTAAGTGTCAATGGGGAACTGACTGAGCTCAAGAATTTCTAGTGAAAAAAATTAAAATGAATTTCCATTCAGAATCAAAAACAGGAAATTCACAGCAATAGTAACGTTAAAGTACATTTTTCTCACAAGTTTACCTGTGTACGAGTAAAAAGAAATGATTTATGTGAATCTAAGACAGCAAATATAGATAAAACACAGAGTTATAAAGCAGGTAAATAAATAATTCATGATATCTTGGCACACATCAAAGACTTTTATACTAGAATCAGTCCAGGCTATGAGGACTTTAGAGGTTGTTTTAGTGTAATCATTGCCAAGTCACCAGACATGAATTAGTGTCACATGTTATAAAAATATTGCTCTGTCATTCTACCACAGACTTCCTGGCAGTGTACAGTGTACATGGTTTCGAACTTTATAATTTAACACGATTTCACAACTACTGTTTTTACTTTTTACAGAACAGTCCACCCATTGACATGACGTATAAGGTGATCATTGACCTTCTGGACCCTAACAGGCCTTGTTTCACCAAGCAAGAAATACGAGACATTTTATTTGAGAGGAATGAGCTAAAGGCCAATCTCTTCCTGATGCAAGAAGAGCTTGCCTTCTACCAGCGGTGAGAGAGAGAAACAGAAAGATCAGAATTTTCATACAGAAATAAAATACAATGTAAAATGTATGTGGTTAGTACTTAGTGAATTACTGACAGGAATTACATTAAACTAGCATTATTTTTTTTTCCATTTAAAATTGTATTGTGTTGAAGTAAACTTTTAGTAAGTCTAGGTTTTTTTTTTATATGTATCAGTTTTATAGGACAGATGCATTCATGTGTTTAGATTTTTTATGATCTTCTTTAAATAGTTAAAATGCATTGGAGATATCAATAATGTCCACAAAAAATTTAATTTAGCAGAAAATAAACAGTAATCATTTTTTTCAGACCCAGGTTTTCACAGTAATCTACAATGTTGTAAAAAATGCCAAAAATCCCCACAACAAATGCATTTAAAAAATAATTTTCCTCTTTTTACTTCTTAGTTTCAATATTTCTAATTTCAGGTTACACAGATATAAGTTCCTCATGCATTTGTAATGTGAATTGATTTTAGTTTAGTATTTTATACAGCATTGCAACTTTCAGTGAAGATGAACATTAAAATATTATTTAATTTGGGTGCATGAAAATGTTTTCCTTAGTCAGGTTAAATGTCCATTTCACTATAAATAAACCAGCTCACTTATCATTGCAAGAAAATCCCATCATTTACACAAGAAAGCCAGAGCAAGACAAATTTGATTGTTTGGACAGACTGATAGAAATACCTGTTCATCTCTGTCTTTCACTTTCACACCTCTTTAAGCAGTGTGCTCTCAATAACTGGAATCATCACGTGTTGAAATTACAGGGAGATCCTGAACGATGAGAGATGTCCTGGATTCTTATTGGAAGCAGTGCGTGGCGCTATAAAGAAACAGAGGACCGTCATTAAGGCCAAAATGCTGGGTATACCAGAGGATGAATGCAGCAGGTAGAACAGGAATTGAGTCATAATAAAGTATTTTTTTGCCATTGTGCAGTTACTGTGATGTGATTAAAAAAAATCTGTTTGTGTTCCACAGTGATGAAGAAAAAGGCCCCTTGTTTGAAAAGAGAAATGATGAAGACTGTCCTGACAGCAGACCTCGAGAATCACGTATCAGAAATCTGTAAGTTACTCGTTATCTGTGAAAAACTACCATAAGACTAACATCTTAATAAGCACTGACATATCCACCATACTGCTGGAACATTGTGTTGGATCTGAGAGAGTGGTGAGCAGTCTCTTTGTTCAAGTCCTCCTGGGAAGTTTGTAGTTTAATTAGGAAGTTGTAATTACGACATCAAGTGCATTCAAGTCACAGTAGAGGAAGTGGTGTAGAGAATGGATGGATGGATGGATGAATAGATGGATGGGTGGATGGATGGATGGATGTACAGTATGTATGTATGTATGTATGTCTGGATGAATGATAGATGGATAGATGAATGGATAGATGTATGTATGTATGGATGGGTGGATGGATGGATGAATGAATACTTTCATATGCTCCTGAAGTGAATGTCCTGATGTGAAGAAGTAAACAAAATGTTCTTCCCTCTTTTTTTTTAGCACTATAGGTCATTTCCTCTTAACAAAGGGTCTCATTCCTCTTATCTGATGCTGACAGTATGAAAAGTTTTATTTGACAGTGTACTCATAGGAAATTCCTCTCCCTCTCTCTGACCTCATCACTGATTAAAGTTATTTGTTTTCTGCCTGCTTTCTCATCTCAGTTTTGGCTATCTGAGCCGCTCAGGCAGTGATCGATCAGGCAGTGGCCATCAGACCAACAGTTCTGCATGGGAAATCATCAACGCAGATGAGCACGTGCCTGAAGTGGACAATGGGCCTGGCAGCTCTTCATGAGAACCGAGCTCCACCTTTATGTTTTCTCCCATTCACAGCACCAGTGAGGATTGTGGACTAACCAGCTAAATCAAAATGTACACACAGAGCTGTACAACTAAACCATGAGAGCAAATTAGCATGGAAAATGTTTAGGCTGTAAGATAGTCTGCGGTTTGTGTGAATTTGAACATGATGGAGAACAGAAGAGAGGATAGATCATACAATAATCTGTAATAATAACTACCTTTGTCACAGAAATTATGTTTATTAATTCAATATAGAAAAGAAAGCACTTGCAATTAGCAAAAATATTTTATTTTGTGTACTGAAAATCTATATTTGTGACTTGGTGTACATTAGTTTGGTGTTAATGTGATATACCCTAGAAATGTAAACAACATGAATTTTGTTATACAAGAGTTTACTCTGTTATTTTTTTTAAAGAATGTATTTTAGAATGCTCATTAAAGCCAAAGATACCAGCTTGTGTTAGAATCATCAGCAAAGATAATCACCCTGGTACTGTTTTCTGCCAACAGGGGGCATTACCGTTTTATTTATTTAATGTTATTAAATAATGTCAATTAATAGTCAATTAACAGGACAGTTAGTTTTGAAATGATTAACTTTCTAGTTGTTTAATGTCAAAACACCTTGTTTTTAAGGTTCTGGATAGCAAATTACACAATCTAATTTAAAAACCTGCTGTTTATAAGCTAGAATTAAAAAAACTTACAAGTTTTGGAAGACCAAAGATTTTCAGAAAGGTGAGATTTTCTGTGTGCATCTGAGAGGCTTTGATATCATTTAGATCCTTTTGTTTCCTTTAGGGAAAAATCAGACAGAATAGTCTGGTGGTCAGAAATAAAGACAGAGACTACCTCTATCCTGTCCTGTCTATACCAGTTTAAACTGCACACTGCAGCACTTGTTAATTGCACAGTGTTAACGTTGCTCAGATTATTTTGTATGAATATGTAAAATAGCCTTTATGATATAAATCTGAATAAATCATTGCACTCTTGTATTCCATTCTTTCCTTGTGTCGATTTATAATCCTTACTACATAATGAGAGGTATGACATCTGGTGTGCACTCCCCCATACAAGAAAAAAAATCCCGTTCCTCTTCCCAGAATTTTAGGTTGTGTCTTTAAACAGGCCAGTGGCTGATTGAATTGGTGGAAGCCAGCTTCACTTCCGCAGGAAATGCACAGGGGGGGAAGAGGAGAGGTTTCCCAGAGCCTTGTTTTAGTGCCAGACCTGGAGCAGACATCCAGAGAGTGAAGCAGAGGAGCAGCAGTCCAGTTCAGGAGAGGTGGCACATGGCTGAGAATTAGCCTTGTCCTATACAAGGCCTGTGTGTGCTGGTGGAGATTAGAGAGTTTAGAGTCATGAAGTGCCTCAACATTGTCCTGTCCTGCATGGGACTGCTCTTCCTCTGCTTTCCGGCCTCCGCTCAGAAGCTCTTATCAACAGGGAGGAATGTTTGCGTCAGCCCAAGGTACAGGAATTTATCCTTGCAAAAACTTTTAATATCTCATCTTGCCTTTTCCTTGTGTCATTTTTATGAAATAAAATGCTTACACACCTTAAACCAATTTTCACTGACTCTAAATGAAGCCAGATTTCTACACACGTATAACATATAGACAGTAACACAACCCTACCTTTCCTTTCTATTATTTATATCATCATTTAGATTAAGCTATCTCTTATTTGTCCTTATTTGTAAACAGGGACTGGGCACTTGAGTGTTGTTCAGGATGGGCCCAGCAGGGTGACGAGTGCTCAATACGTGAGTAAATAAATAAGTGTGCTTCGTACCATGTCCATATTTTAAAAGAAATACTTACGTCTGTTAGTCTGTCGATGTTGAAAATGTGTGTACATGCCTGGTTTTGGGACTTTGGCCTTATGTTTCTATAGCACTCTGTGAAGGACAGAATGCCTGCAGGGAGAATGAGATATGTGTGTCTCCAGGAGTGTGCAGATGTAATCCAGGCTTCTTTGGATTCCAGTGTAAAAGTAGTAAGTTTTAGCTAAAAACAATACACACTTCTTTCTTTTTTAAACTGATGTAATACTACTGATATTGTCCAATCCCTAAAATAAAGTAATACTAATGTACAATAATATGTCTTTGTCATTTTGGAGCTCAATAAGAATAAGGATAATTGACATTGGAACATATCTACCCCTATAACCTCATTAAAATAGCAGAATCTTTAAATATGTCTGCGTATGCATCTTCATTTATTCATTCATTCATTTGTGCAGCCATCAATTTATTCAACCATTCATCCATTCTGATACTAGGAACGAAGTAGAAAAACACCTTTAATGTTGTGACACAAATTTGCTATGTTTATGATGATATTAATTAATGTGAGTATTTTACAACTTTGATCTCAGCTCAGCAAATCAGTTTTTACAGAATTCAAACAATCCATATAATAATAATAATAATAATAATAATAATAATAATAATAATAATAACAACAATAATAATTTTATTAGAACAGTACTTTAGGAAACACAAAAATTTACTCTCTTAGACTCTTTCCACCATGGATGAATCAAACACACTTTAATCTTAGTTTCATGATGTACAGTTCATTAGACATGCTTCAGTAATTCAAATGAATGTTCTCTGCAGCCTGCCCTCCTGTCTTCTGGGGCTCAGACTGTCGTGAGCAGTGCCTGTGTCACCCTCATGGCCTGTGTGACCCTGCTACGGGTATATGCACATGCTTTCCTAATTACTGGGGCAATCTGTGCCAGAATAGCTGTAAATGTGGACGTCATGGCCGGTGCGACTCTGTCTACGGCAATTGCACTTGCGACGAGGGCTGGTGGAGTTCCACCTGCACCAAAGTGTGCCAATGCCACCCCAGGACCTCCAGCTGTGACCCTGCCACAGGCCACTGCCTCTGCAAAGAGGGCTACTGGGGGCAGAAGTGCAGCCATCACTGCAATTGCCATACATCACCTTGCCAACAGTATTCAGGCGAGTGTGAATGCACAAGTGGCTGGTGGGGACCCAACTGTGATCGACGTTGCATCTGTGATCTAAGCCACAGCAAGTGTGACCCCCGCACAGGAGAGTGTCTATGCCAGCCAGGTTACAAGAGCCCCATCTGCCGTGACCTGTGCAGCCCGGGGTACTATGGCAGTGGCTGCTTGGAGAGGTGACTTTTCTTTCTGTTTTTTTTTTTCTTTTTCTATGTTGGACATGTTGTGCTTAACCAACTAATTCCTATCTATCTATCTATCAATCTGGGCTGTGGGATGTGGTAGCCTAGTGGCTAAGGTGTTGGTTTATCAATCCGAAGGTTGTGAGTTTGATTCCCTGCTTCCCCCAAGCTACCACTGGTGGGCCCTTTAGCAAGGCCCTTAACCCTCAGTTGTTTTTTAAAAAAAAAATTAGATATGAATGTAAGTTGCTCTCGATAAGGGTGTCTGCTAAATGCCGTAAATCTATCTAGGGTTATGAAGACTTGTAACTTCCTGTCTGCCTGTATTCGTTCTATAATATATGGAGATACTTATGTAATATGCATGTGTTGTGTTTTTGTT
The DNA here is from genome assembly GCA_028566695.1 of Bagroides melapterus. Lineage (NCBI taxonomy): Eukaryota > Metazoa > Chordata > Actinopteri > Siluriformes > Bagridae > Bagroides > Bagroides melapterus. The sequence goes on from JAOTRN010000051.1 coordinate 17,475,213, forward strand.
ATGCTGTGTGTTTGTGTACAGATGTGGACACTGTGAAGGAGACACACCTTGCTCTAAAATGGATGGCTCCTGCAGCTCCTGTGCCCTGGGATGGAATGGCACACAGTGTGATCAGCCCTGTCCATCTGGTTACCATGGCATCCAGTGCAAGGAGCTATGTCCTCAATGTAGGAATGGGGACCCATGTGATGCATTAACAGGGCTGTGTGCATACTGTGAACCTGGCTGGACAGGACCCAGGTATCACTGTGCAGCTACGAACCTTCCACCACTGATAGAAGGGCAGAAGAGAACTGACACAATGTGCAGAGCAGCAGAAGAACTACAGTCAATAATTATTGCATATATCTACAATGTATATCTGATAAATACTGTATAAAAAGGCTATTAACGCAGTTATAAGCTAGATGGTCCTAATAAACTGACAAATGAAAATATATCACAATAAATACACTGAGAGGAAAAACAGAATCATATTTTCACAGGCAAAGCTGCACTCATAACTGGAAGCTCTGTACAATTATTTTCACTTCCCTTTCAGGTGTGACCAGCCTTGCACAGATGGTACTTTTGGGGACAGCTGCCATTTCCTGTGCAGACCTTGCTATCACGGTCTCTGTGATCATGTGACAGGAAGTTGTCTGTGCCAACCTGGCTTTCAGGGTGAGAGGTATGTTTGCAGAGTAGAATTTAAGACTGAGTGTTGTTGTTTGTAAACTGCAGTGATTTCAGTAGAACTAACTCAAAGGTGTTGCTAATGCAGCTGTAACAGTTCATGTCCGGATAAGATGTATGGAATAAACTGCTCGTCTATCTGTGACTGTGGAGACGATGCATGCCATCCTGCTACTGGAGAATGTCCCTACAGTATGTCCATAAAACAGTTTTTGCCAGGATTGAACATTGGGCTGTTAAAGCAAAAATCTGTACATTACTCGCAAGCATTGCATGTGTTGCTCGTATTGCAGGCATTCGGGCAGGGCTTCTAGCAGGACTTCTGATTCCTCTGCTGGTTCTCCTACTTGCCTTGTTGTTTTGCTGCTGCTGTTGTGGAAGTCCAGCTGATGGGAAGGACAGGTATGAATTTTGACCTGAACATTTAGTATTCATCCTGTCAGTGTGGACATGCTTTAAATCAAAACAATCTCTTAAATCACAGTGTGGCAGTAGGGGATGGGAGCACGACAGGTCGAATGAAGCATCATGTCTACACAGTGCTAGCCAACACGAGCTCAGCCATGCCGTGTCTCGCTCTCTGGTCCTCTGGGCTTCCTAGAGTTACAGGTTAGATTCTCTCATTATAACCCATTAACAGAATTTGAAAACCAGTGATATTTTATAGCATGGGCTGTCAATTGCAATGACAAGTAATTCTGTTTAACTAATTTTTTTGTATAGTATAAATAATTAATAAAATATTTGGCTAAATAGTTTCCTTTTACATTAGATGCATTGGTCCAACAAATAGTCTCTCCATTCCAAATAGGTATGCCCCTCAAGGGAGGTGCAAAAATGTGTTTCCACCTTCAATATATATCATCAGAAAGGAATTCTCACACCATGCTATCGGAGATGTGCGAATAAAACTGTGGTGTTCCGTTAACTGTCTTTTAGAGGGGTTAGCTTCAAGGTCCAATTATGTACAATATTTTTGAATGTTTTTAGCTAAAGGTACAAAACATGCAGTTGAGTAAAGAACAGCTCTACTGATGATTACAGTTTTGCAAAAGTGTCTAATTTACCTCGACAGCCCTAACTGTAAAACCTTCACTGAACTGGAACCACTCAACATTCTAATTGAGCAAGTGTCAGACTGTCAGTGTAAGTGACTGATAATGTTCCCTTTTGTTCTGCTAGTTTCTCACCATGATCCAGAGCTCACCTTTAACCACAGTTTCATCGAGCCGCCCTCAGGCTGGGTCTCAGACTCTTTTGAGACTGATGAGGATGGAGAGGCTGTGTATTGTGTCCCTCCTCGAGAAGGTACAGAGGCTCTGATAGTACCATTTTACGTCCCTGACTTGTGGTGCATAGTAGCTGTGCATTCCCCAGATGTATTCTTTGATTAAACAACTCTGCTTTTTACAGATATCCCAGCTGTGGCAGGAGGTGAACTCCAGTTCCAGGAAATGGGCTCGAAGTGTAACTTCTTATCTGAGCCACCAACATTCAGCAGCGAGGACATGTCTCTGGCTTTTGGCATACCAAGGACCTCTAGCATTGCCAAATCCAAGCGGCCCTCTGTTTCCTTTGCAGAAGGGACCAAGTTCAGCCCAAAAGAGCGGCGGGGATCAAATCAGGAACTTGCCCGCAAGCCCAAAACTCCATGGGGAGTCTTGATGCTCTCCAGCCTGCAGGGGGCACAAGAGAACCAAGGGCAGACCGGAGGAGAAACAGAGGAGGCAAGTGATGATGCAAAAGCCTCCTCAGAGGAACAAGCAGCCAACTCCTTACATGAAGCAGATTCTGAGAGGTACGACTTCACCCTTTCAGGGACTCATTCAACTGTACCAGGCAACAGGCGGAACACTCCGTCCAACCCCAAGAAGAGCCTACAACCACAGCCCTCGTCTGAGGCGCAAGAGATGAATTCAGGAATGGAGAAGGTGTCCACTGTCTATGTGACTGTAGGCAAGCCTTTGCGGGCATCAAAGGCAGACTTGAGCTCTGAGGGGCCAGTGCAGGCAATGCTTCGCAGGCTGGGCAGCATCCAAAGACAGAGAGAGGAAGCAGCACAACCCAAAAGTAAGGGGGCTGCTGTAGTAAAGCCTCCACGCAGGAAACTGGGGGCACGTGCCAGCTTGTGGGAGCAGGGGGCTGCTTCAGGACAGCCAAATGTTGTCCTTAGGAAGCCTAGCCGTAAAAAACATGCTTGCCTTAGCTCTCCATGTACAGTAGGGGCTACAGATTTGCTGCAGGAAAACAGCGCCCCAAAGAGACCTCTGTCCTCTATACTCAAAAGTGTCCCAGAAAGCACTACACAGGTCTCAGGGTGGGACATGGAAACAAGAACAGCCTCTGAATCAGACAGTAAGAGTGAAGCTATCTATGAGACAGTGGCTGTATTAGACGAGGTGTCTACTTCATCAGAAGTTATCACTAACGAGACTCTGACAGACCAAGAGCCGAAATATGAAAATGTTTATATTAATCACTCATGAAACTGATTAATGTTAGAATTAAATCTATTTCTGTATTATTGTATACCATACAAACCAAACTCCCACACTATCCCCCTACTTGGAGTACTTCTTAAATCACTGGTTTGGTTTCCCCCTTTGTATGTATTTTATACTTCCGTTATTTCTCTTTATAAAACTTCCCAAAATTACTTGTCAAACAGTTGGAGTGTTGGGGTGCTGTTTAGTAATAAATTGGGATTACACACACTGAGAAGTTACTTGATGATTATGAATATTTAATGATTTTGTAGTAATAGTTACTCAGAGTTAATTCAAAAATGACTCATGAATCTTGGTATATTTTTAGAGTCTGAATGTTAGGCCCATTTTAAATAAGGTGGGAAGATTATAAAAGGCATGTTTGAAGAAATCAATATACAGTATATCAATATAACAACATTGCCATCTGGTACTTAAAAATCTATATGGACAGCACTAGTTGTTTTTATTAGTTTATTATCACCTTAATACAGAGCCAAAGTGATCATTAACAAGTGCTTGCCTCACCAGGTTAAATAAAATGAATATTTCACCGTGCCATAATTACAGATGGACAAACATCTTTATACCTCGAATAAATTAGTAGAGATTAACTATGAATAAACCTTAAATATGACCTTTTTCAGCCCATCTCTGATCAGAATTTTAACATTTCTGTACCATTTTGACAATTACTCAAAAATGTGCATATAAATTAGATATGTTTGGATTTAGAAATTGTTCACTTAGTTACTGAGATTGTACCAATAATATTCTGTAAAGTATACTTTTTTTTAATATTAATTACTATAATGGTACATATTTATTTGTCTCAGCATTACATGCAAGTATTTTTGAACTATATCCATTTTACATTTTAGAGACTTATTTCTTTTCTGCTCCTGGTGTGTCTCTGCAGCCAAGCCAGTATTTGCCTATAGGTCTGGGGTACGAAGGAATGGCAAAGTCAACACGCTTGGTCTGTAAATTGAATCTGTAATACTGATCTGTAGACAAATTGAAACAGAATATTAACATTTTTTGTTAAAAAATTTTTTTGTAAGGTTTCACACAACTCAAAAATTTTAATTGAAAAAGTGAGATTGCTATGACTCATATGAAAATTCTAAATTCAAGTGACAACGTTATATCAGACTGTACTCGATATACTGTACATTTGCCTTATAATTGATAGAAGGACTGTCTAGGTGTCTATAATATATAAATGACTTGGGATCGATGCCATGCTTCGACACTGGCACAATGAATGTCACCGAACTGTGTAGTACAACCCCATACTATGAAGAGCATGGCTTTTGTGCCTATTAGCAATAAGTCTGACTGATCCTACCAGTTAGAAGAGATGCTGTTTTTCACTACAGCACATATGTTGTATACACCATTTTAGTAAACACTTTACAATAAAAGGTGGGAATATAAACTCAGTACCTCCTTTAAAGAAGTAGACACTCTGTAGTGGTCTGCTCCAGTGGATTCGGTTGAATGTTGTATCCTCAGAAGGGTTGAATCTGTAGTTATAATCGTTGTCATTCTGATGTTGATAGCCATTCCTACGTCTGTCCTGATCTCTCCAGTTGTCCTGGCTAAATTCCTGCACAATGCTGGCACCTCTCTCGACCATAGTGTCCCAGAAAGGTGATTGGGATTGTCTACGCCGTGAGCCCCACTGCTGGTCCCGGTCCCATTGCTGGTTCCATAGTTTTTCCCCCTGTTGGTTCCAGTCTTGGTTCCACTGTTGTTTCAGCTGTTGATTCCACTGCTGGCTCCGGTGCTGACCCCCTAGTTGATCCTGTCGCCTTCTACTGGGCCGTTGTAAATATCGAGGTGAGACATACAGTCTTCCAGCCAGTACAGCATCCACTGGGGATTTAATACCTATCCAGTCTTTACTAATGAAGTGATCGGTGCTATGCCGGCTTTCAACTGTAAAAGGAAACACAACATATTACATGTTGTGCTATAAGCTTTATATGCTGTTACATGCAAAACCAAAAGCTTACATCCACTGAAGAGCTGGCTGAAGTGCTCTGCCCAGCGATCATAATATAAATCTGTATATCGTCTGAAGAGTGCAGAGGGGAAGATCCTGGACATCTGAATGCACTCTTTATGAGATAGCTGGTGCTTAAACTCATATTGATAATAACGGTCACCTAATGGGGTAGTTTTAAATAAGAGCAACAGTGAGTAGAAATAATAACATGTATAACCATAAGTAGGCCAGAGAAATGGGAAATGAATTTCTCTAACCTTTAAAGAAATAGACCTTCTCTTTTCCATTGTGGTTGTGAGCAGGGATAGCAAATGCGGCATCTAAATCATCTGGGATTGTTTCAAATCCGACAGAGATATCTCTTGGGAAATCTTCATCCAGGACTCCGTTATCAAATCTCCAGTACTTGCTCCCCTACAATGTAGTGCATAACATAAATAATTAATTACAGAAGAACTGATAATTAATGCAATGCAATCCAGCATCAGCTGGGAAACTATGTGTGTAATTCCATTTTTTCATGACTTCTAAATCAAGAACAATGGCAAGAGAATTAATGTGGTATGAGAGGAATAAAATATTCAGGACATGATGTAAACGGAAAATAATCAATTTTGGACCAATAAACAAAAAACATTGTTAATTATTTTCCCATAGCAGAACAACCTGTTGTGCTTTATTCAACCCATGATGTCACAGTAATCCATTTTACATTTTCTGCATTTGGCAGGCGTCCTTATCCACAGACAATTACATTTATCTCATTTATACAACTGTTAAGTGTTAAGGGCCCATTTCAGGGCCCCAGCATTGTCAGCTTCTTGGTGCTCACAACATTTATGAACTTGGATTTGAACTTCTCTAAGGTAATGAAATGTGTACCCCATCCCTGTTGTTGGTTTATGCATGTAATTCCATGATGATTAGATCTGTTTGTACACACACACACATATATATATATATATATTTAAATTTCAGGACTCCAAACCTTGAAGATGTATGTTTTTCCTTGGCAGTTTATGCGTGTAAATGCTGCATCTATTGGACCTTGTATCCCCCAATAGTCTTCAATGAGTTTTGGATAACCTGGCAACACTGACCTTTCATCCAATTCAAAGAAATACTTTCCTGTTAACACCCAAAAAAAATGTAGTTATGTACAAACTCCAAGAAAAAAAAAAACTAAAAAAGTAAACCTGAATACAATCTGAGCAGATCAATGTTAAGAACTATAATTAAAGAGCATTAATCAACAACAACAAAAAAACAGTGGGTTGACTTGATTTTGTGTGCAAAAGGAATGATTTTATTTGGATCACTCACCCCTGAAGGCATAGAGTGAGCCATTTTTGAGTTGCATGAAGGAATTAAATGGCCTCCCACTGCATACCTCAGCATCAAGGTCTGAGATTAGTGGAGGTGTAGTTAATAAAGTTAGATGTTTGTTAAGAGATGAAGTCATTGTGTTTGTGTTCTCGGCACTGCCTGTAGGTGCCATGGCCGTGCTGTTCTCCTCATCCTCTGGGAAAGATGGGAAAGTGTCTCCACGAGCTGTAGGCACACAAGAATTATACTACTACAGTCCTTTATTTCATTCCAAACTAAAAAAACAGAAAATTTTATAAAATAAGAATGAAAAGGAAGAAGAAATAATGATTCAACTCTTACTTAAATTGTCACACAGTGACTCATAATCAGTACAGCAGCTCCTGTAGTACTTGCATAAAGAGTCACACTGGCATTGTTTGGTTGCATCAAAGCCGCTATCACATCGTTCAATACAAGACTCTAACACAAACAGACAGAACACACCATAATATGAATATAGGACTGTTTAAAGCCTTTTACTGTACACTGTACCAAAAAATGGCTATATACACTTCCTTCAATAGCATGGTTATATATGACCCACAAAAAAGAAGACATGTGCCTCTTTTGTGTCGATCCTTTTTCTGTACCACTAACTTTGGTATCTACATAGGTTCATGGGGAGCCTGGAGTCTATCTCAGGGGACTCAGGGCACAATGCAGGGGAACCCTGGATGAAGTGCCAGCCCACATTCACACACAAACTCAGGCACACATGATGGACAATTTAGCGATGCCAGTAAACAGTGCATGTCTTTGGGAAGGACTGTGAAGAAAACTGGAGTATTTCAAGGAAAATCCTACGGCACAGGGAGAACATGAAAACTCCAGACACACAGGGCAGAGGCAGGAATCAAACCTCCAACCCCTTTTGTGTCATACTGTCATAAAGGTATTGATATTACTATAAATAAAAATATTTCACGTTATCACTGCTCTGTAGCTTCTATGTCGTTGTAATGTTTAAAGGAAAAATGTACAAGAAAAAAGTTCTAAATTAAAATATTGTTACACATATACTACATATACATATACTAAATTAATGTTTTTTTGCCCTGTATTTTTGTTTCAGAAGACTATTCACAGTTTTGCTGGCCCTAGCTTGATCTACAATGAGTTAAAAGACCACTGAAATATTGATTTACACACCAGACAGAATTTTAGAAGCGATGTGATATTAAACAGGTTTTAAGTGTAATAAAAATAAACATACCCTCTGCGGTTTGGCCGGTTTGCAGCAGTGTCAGCAGCAGGAACAGCAGCACAGGCTTCATGTCTGTCACACAGAGTAACACTAACACTGAGGGATCAGGGTAAATGAGGCCGGCTGATAAGTGCACCCAGACGTAACTCATCTTGTTTACTTGACCTGTCAGAATGAGTTCAGAACAACTAATCATTAAACAGAGATAGACAGTGACTTACACTTAAAAAAAACAGCCTTTTAAGTTAATTTTCTAAATGTATATGGAATGAATTGCATTTGTTAAGACTATTAGGTAGACACAGTGTTTCACTAGGCTTTATTCTCAGGCGAAGTTGAAATAAATAAAAGTCACTTCTTATTTGGATTGGATTCTGCCTCACCTGTAAGATTCCTAACAAAAAAACACTCTAAATGATTTATTGTAAAATTATTGAGAATTACATTTGACATTTCACTTCTTTAATTTCAGCTTAGTGTTGTAGGTAGAGAATAAAACATAATGGGACATGCTGACATAGGACAATTAATGAAAACCATATCCTCTTATACCAGAGCAAAGTGTCAACAGTTCCATTTATTTTATTTTTTATTTTTTTAAGAACATATCATGTTATTTTAGCCATTTGTTTCATTTAATGCTGTCGAAAGAGTTCCAGATATTGTTTATGTTGTAAAGTCATTTTAGACTACTTTTCAATCTCATGCTAACTGCAGATAACTCTGTACTGAGGACTTGCCTGTGTAGGTAAACAGATTTCCCTTGCTGACTGTAACAAAGTGCTGACACTGGAGACTATTTTAATGCTAAATAAACAAATACTTCACAATATCAACAATTACAAATGCTTTAATATGTCAATGGTATGTATTACAATAAAATCAGTAACGTATGGCTTAGTTGTTAAAATGTGTGCCTCTCACCTCTGGGTTTGTATGGTCGATTTCGTTCTCTGCCCTGTGTGTGCAAACGTTGCGTGTTCTCCCCATGCTTTTGGGGGTCTCCTCTGGGTATTTTGATTTTATCCTCATCCAAGCCAATAGGCATCTCTATATTGTCTGTAGTGTGTCAGTGTATGTGTGATTGTGCCCTGTGATGGGTGTGCCACACCCCACCTAGGCTGTCCTCTTCTTTGTGCCCTTAGCTCCAGGTTCCCTGTGACCTTGCATAGGGTAAGTAGTACAGAAAATGGTTTCCACTCTCAGAGCTGCTGTTATAGAAATGTAATCAACAATTATAGACCAATAGAGAATTCAAAAGCACTGTCATAAGAATACCTAATAATTATCGTGACCGAAGAACATTCTAAGCAAAGTGAACAATGGTGACATTAAGTTAATGAAGTTAAATTAAAAATATCAAAATATAATTCTACATAATTGTCTTTTAATTATGATTTAGTTCATTTAGAAAACAAACAGCCAACTTGTTTTTAAGATTTGTTGGAAATGATTGGTGCCATTCCAGGAATTTAGAGAAGGGTAAAAGGTCAAATTTAAAAATTCAAAGCATTCATATAATTCATTTAAATCACCAAAATGTAAACACTAAATGTAGTTTGGTATTTAAACTAATGTAACCACGGATACAGTAATATCCTCCGATTTTTTTGGTCAGATTTTATTTCATTTTGATGTGTCATGTCTGGCGTAGTATTGCCGTTAGTGAATGTAGCACAACGCGCATGCGCACATTTTCCAACCCAATAACGTTATTGATCCAGGTGTCATGGACAGAACACATAAAGAAACACCAGTGTGTTAAGATTTTCTTCAATAAATAAATACGAAACACGCACCATCTGCTGTACTCCTTTTGGCCTCCAGAGAGCGATACTGCAGTTTCTGTGCTGTTTTGTTGCTGAGGAGGAGGAAACAGCCGGGAGCTCCCGGTGAAGATGCGCCGAGAGAACCTGCTAACGATAAACGATTTTATTTTGCGCAGAAACTCGACACTTTCAACATAAATAATAATAAAAAGAAGCTGGTGCGGACTTTCTCCACAAGTTTCAAATCGATACGTGTTTCAGAGGTAAAAGAAAAATCCCTGTCTATTGTTATCAAACATAAACACGCTGCATGTAAGGTAGCTTCCGTATGTGTTGACTTATTTTGCTTGTTTAGTTGTGCGCTTCTTATCTGCCATATCTCTCGCTATAGTATTTATTTTTTCCAGGTAAAATGACTTATTTGTTGCAGATATATAACTGTCTAGGCCTCTAAGGAGTTACCCTTTTGTTGTTTTTTCTGCCCAACAGTGACATCATCAAGTGATGCAGTTTGGATAAAAGGATAAGAAGACATTCGTTATTGATTGCTTCCTTTTTTATATTAAATGACACAGCTGAAGATAATACAGCTGTTTTACACTGTGGCATAGCTACAGATTTCCTAACCAATCATTTCACAGGCAATGCTAAACGTTTTTTAGATGCTCTTGTCTCTCGTTGTTTGCCTTAGCAATATATATCGACGCTTCCCAATGTTCAGTTCAGACAGACTCAGTGTCCCTGAGAGGGTCAGCCGGCTTCAGCCACGCAGGTTGACCTGTGATCCCAGGGCTGTTTCACCTGGCCTTCATGCCGATGTCCAGGCCGTGTTAGACAGCTCGCTTCCAGCGCTGCGGACTGCTGTGAAAACACTCAAATCCTCGAAAGACGCCGGAGATGTACCAAAGACTCGACAGGCCATCGCAGAAATATTCCAGCTTGTTGAGGAGGCTTGGGTTTTGCCTGCGGTTGGCCGGCAAGTGGCAGAGCAAATCTGTAACAGAATACGACTGGATGGAGGTCTGGAGTCATTGCTGCAATTGCTGCAGACACCTGCTGAAGACATCACATATGAGTCTGCCAAGCTGCTTGAGCAGATTCTTATCTCAGAGAACAGGTATGCCACCATAACACTTCTTATGTTTATGGGATTCTGAGTGTTTTTCTGAACTGAGCTGTATGTTCGTACAGAGACTATGTAGCACGCATGGGCCTTGGTGTGATCCTGAACCTTACCCGTGAACAGGATGACGCCCAGCTTGCTCGGAGCATCTCGGGCATCCTGGAGCATATGTTCAAGCACACGGAGGAGACGTCAGCCCAGCTCATCGGAGACGGAGCCCTGGACGCGTTGCTGTTCTGGTGCCGTGGTACAGATCCTACTGTGTTGCGCCATTGTGCTGTTGCTCTGGCCAACTGTGCCATGTACGGTGGCCACCGCTGTCAGCGGCTGATGATTGAGAAGCAGGCAGCAGAGTGGCTTTTCCCACTGGCCTTCTCTAAGGAGGATGAGCTGATCCGCTTCCACGCGTGCTTGGCTGTAGCTGTGCTGGCTGCTAACAGGGAGCTGGAGAGCGAGGTGGTGAAGTCAGGCACGCTGGAGCTAGTGGAACCATTCATCGCCTCTCTTGACCCCGATGAGTTTGCACGCAGCTTGCAGGACAGTGCTGACAGTGTTCAGGGACGCACCGCTGCCGACCTGCAGCACCTGTTGCCCCTGCTAGATGGGACACGGCTTGAGGGCAAGTGTATCGCTGCTTTCTATCTTTGTGTAGAGAGTGGCATCAAGTTCCGGCAGCACAACACCAAGGTGAGGCAGAGAGGATATGTAAATATGATCAGATGGCCTTGAACTGCATGCAGTGTGTACATTAAAGGTGCAGTGTGTTGGTTTTAGAAGTTTTAAGGCTTTATTTCTCGAAAATATCTGGCTTCTCATTTATTTGTTTACATTAGTTTGGTTTGAGGGAAAATCAGAATACAAAACTCTCAGAAGGAAATCTTACAAAACATACATACTGAAGGGTTAACAGAGACTGTGGTGTCAGTTTGACAAGGACAATTTAATTATTGCAGTTTGTGCATCTCTTTTCTCAGATATTTCAGGAGATTGGGGCAGTTCAGAGCTTAAAGAGGATTGTCATGTACTCAAGCAATGCCACCACACTCTCTCTGGCCAAAAGAGCCCTGAGGATGATGGGTGAAGATGTTCCAGGCCGCATTCTCTCCTCTGTTCCTAACTGGAAAACGGTGGAGGTACAAACATGGCTGCAACAGATTGGCTTTAGTGCCTTCAGTAATCGAATCCAGGTTTGTGAGCAGCATTTTGTTGTACATTATGGTACCTATCTATGACCACATTCTTCCAGATACTAGAACAGTGCCATTTTAACAGTGATGTCATTTCCACTATGCTGGTATTGATCACAGGATTCTGATGACTTTTATTCACATGAATTTGATGTACATGTTTGTGTCAGGAGCTGCAGGTGGATGGAGACCTGTTACTAAACATCACTGAGGAGAACCTGATTAATGACCTGGCCATGATCTCTGGGATCACCCGCAAAAGGTTGGTCTTAAACCAGACGTACACGCTGTGGTTATGCGTAAAGGATAGTTTAAAAAAAAATAAATGTGAATGATATCTTGTGTGGAGGTGGTACTGTAATTTCCTGTCCAGTGTTTTCTCTGCAATCAGGCCACAATGTATGGCAAAGGGAAAAAACCCAGATGTCCCAGAAATTTTAAATTTTAGTCTAATGTCTTACTAGATGTCTGTATTGGAATTGCAAATATAAGTATTTGTATTAAACATATTTACACAGTCCTGCATGGAGAATGATTTGTTCCTTATCAAAAATGCATCTTGACCAACAGGAAATGTCCGATCAGTCCTGATTTAAGAGTACAGATTGTTATTTTTTTTATGTTAGTAGCCAGTGAAAGGGCTTAACTATATGTACTTCTGAAAAATTCAGCATTTTAAAGTATAGTTAAATCCAAAAGTGACGAGAGGACATGGCATTTAAACATTGAGGAAAAAAAGGTGTAATGATATAGGGTCATCAGATGGCACATTAAGGGGAGAATCACATTTGATGCGATTTCCTGTCCTCTGTAATGTTCACACTTTCAGATTTATGCGAGATTTGCGGGTACTGAAGACTTACGCTAACTACTCCATGTGTGACCCGAATAATCTGGCCGACTGGTTGGCCGATGTGGACCCACGGTTCCGTCAGTATACCTACAGTATGGTGCAGTCAGGCGTGGATCGTAACAACCTCCTCCAGATAACAGACGAGCAGCTGCAGCAGGACTGCCATATAGAGAATGGAATCCACCGGGCTCAGATCCTCGCTGCTGTTCGCCGGCCTGACAGGCCCTGCTTCCCTGACTCACAGAGCACAGGTCCAGATGTGTTCATCAGCTACCGACGCACCACTGGCTCTCAACTTGCCAGGTCAGAGCTAACACTTACAAATCATGAACTTTGGATTACTTTAAACCTCATTTACAATTGATCAAGATTGATTATATTGTATTGATTTGAAAATGCTTTATATTTAATGAACACTAATAACCAGGACCAAAAAGCTAAAAGTCTTGACATGAAAAAAGCTGCATTGGTCTGAATCGTTTGCATTGGTTTGTATAGTTACTGAAAATAAAAGTATCTCATTTCCTTCAGTCTGCTGAAGGTGCACTTGCAGGTGCGTGGCTTCAGCGTTTTCATCGATGTGGAGAAACTGGAGGCAGGCAAATTTGAGGAGAAGCTGATAACCAGCGTGCAGAAAGCACGTAACTTCATCCTGGTGCTGTCAGCCAACGCTCTGGACAAATGCATGGGTGATACTGGCATGAAAGACTGGGTTCATAAGGTTAGATTTTTCCTTTCCACCTTCAGTGTGATTGTGTGCTAGTGAAAAGTCCAGACATGATGTGTGTGTGTGTGTGTGTGATCTGCAGGAGATTGTCACTGCCCTCAAAGGGAAGAAAAATATTGTTCCTGTCACTGACAACTTTCAGTGGCCTGATCCCAACGCTCTTCCTGAGGACATGCGAACCGTTCTCAAGTTTAATGGCATCAAGTGAGTCGGTGTTCACAAACAGAACATGTACAGAGTTAGCATAAGAATACTAACAACATAATGACATGATGATCAGTCAATTTAGAGCATAATAATTAGTTAATTTCATCAACTTCCTATGTTACTGATGGGTTTCTTTCTTATCAATGTTCACAGTAATATCACGAGATTAGAAATAGACTTCTGAGAGAATTGTTTTTAAAACTTGTTAAATGCTCAATCATGACTTAGTCACTTTGATTTCCTCAGCTGCTGTGTTAATGCTGATTTATTTCCACTCTGTAGCCCACGATAAAGACAACGTCTACTTTGTTGAACTAATTTGATGAGCTTATTGTTAATATTGACCTTTTCAATGCTCTAGGTGGTCCCATGAGTATCAGGAAGCCTCAATAGATAAGATTCTTCGCTTCCTGAACGGAGGCCCCAGTCAAGAGCAGGTGGACAGCTCAAAGACCTGCATGGAACCAGAGCAGAATGCTCTTCCTACCCCTCACTAATCTTCAACTTTCCACTGATCCCACAGTCAGGAAGGAACCATATTACTAACCTCTGATAGACTCAGTTCTATAACTATATGCAGTAGGACTAACGTGAGTGAGTTTTCTGGAAGAAAGAAAAAGCTCTGTAAAGGTCCATCATCCGTAATAACTAGATCATGAGATCACAAAAAGCTAACACTCTGTGCTTAATCACTCAGGAATACACACAGTGTCAGTTCCCAACCATATATACTGTATGTAAGCAACTGTTTTACGTTTCCATTAAAGATCATGTTACGTAATCAGGTTAAAATCAGAGTAGTCAAAATCATGATGTACTTTGTGGTAAGGTGGTTCGCTTTCTTCAATTGTTTCTTGTACTGTGTATAATAAATAATCAGGGCATTATTTCTGAACATAAGATTGCTTGATAAAAACAAATCGTGTAACTGGGTTAATGTATGAAAAAGCAGTGCTGATATACTGCTATAATACTGTACCTAATATAAATAGCATGAAACTCTGTAACTTTCCATTGTTATACAAAACATCGCCCCATTGCAGGAATTGAGTAAATTCATAAATGTAAAGAAACCTGCACAAGCTTTCTAACACATTCCTACTTCACAATAAGATAACAGTGGATACTTGACTCAGACCTCACACAGTATTGCAAATTAGATCACAGCCCAATGTTGGCAAAGTTGTATATTTGGTATAAACTGTACTTGCATCTTAAAACAATACGTGGTTAAACACCAACAGAATCAATAAGCTTAACATCTCTTACAGTGTTCATAGCTTTACCCTCTTCTGGGCTGATGCCTGCTGCCTTAATAAAAAAGAAATTCATGTTTATATATTAAATGTATGATTCCTGTAGAAATCTACTGAGAGAACAGATCATGAAAGAACTGTACAATATACAGTAACTTTCTGTTCAGAAATTAATTGGCTTTTTTTTTTTTAAACATCCCTTTATTTGTTTCCAAACCCAAGTTCTTTTAGATCTAGTTTGTGCAGTTTTGTCAAAACTTTATTAACACATTATCAACATAGTGTTCCCTTTTGTATTTATTGCATACAGCATTTTTGCTTAAAAACTCCCTCCTCTGAACCGGGAAGTCTGTACTGAACGAATAGGACAATAAGTCGACGTGGAATATGATCATGATCCATGTTGTTGCTGTAAGAAAAATCCCAGTGAGAGCCTTTGTATGTGTTTTCGAGGAGACCTGTGACCTGTGTTGTGACTGTAGCCGATATCCGAGTCTTCTTAAGGGATTTGTGCAGACACTGTACTCAGACCCGGTGTAATTCTGTAATCCTGAAATGCTCCAGCTCTGTTATGATGCTCATGAGCCTGTGACTTTATATCATGTGGATTACTGAGTAACATAAAGCGATAAAATATAATGGAGTGTGCTTTATTTGAAAACAATCCATGATGAACTGGTGAATTAGACGAAATGCTTAAAAGTGTGTGTTTACCTGTTTTACTTTGAGGATGTGTGCACTGTCATAGCAAAACAGGTTTAGACTGTTAGTTATGTAGAGTTAGGGAAGGCCCACCTACAGGTAATATGGTCAGGTGTCCACAAACCTTTTGGCCCTATAGTGCATTTATATGAAACATACAAATCAATACAGAATCATTGTCCTCAAGAAGTTAAATGACTCATTCATCCTAAAATCTCTGCTGTGAAGAAATTTGAATGCAAATTGGAATTAGCCATAATCCCAAAAAAAAAAAATTAAATTCCATAGCCTTGTATTGCTGCTCCACGACATACTCATAGATAAAAGTTTTTTTAATACAGTCAGAATAAATCAGAAAAGTAGAATAAGTCCGAAAAGTAGTCAACAGTAAACAGACCACTGGTTGATTCTTGTCTTTTGGCCCTTCTTCTCAATGTCAAGGGTTTTAGAGCCAGTATCAGTTCACTGCAGTTTCTCCAGTGTTCATAGTTTTCTCTCTGCACCACAAAGCCCTGAGAAGATAAAATGACACACATATCCAGCTGAACTGGCATGAAACTGTGCAATTATTTGACCAAACAGTAATCCTTGTGACCCTTTTATTATGGAGTACAACCTTAACCAGACCGTAATCTGTAAAAATCCATTCCCTGACAGATCACAGCAAGGAAACAAACTGCAGCGTTTATTTCAACACCCAGGAGGAGTCTGACCTTACCCAATTATTCCAGCGGGAAAAAGGAGGAGAATGGCTCCGAAGAGGAAAGGAAATCCCTTCATCATGTGTAAGGTGGCAGGGTAGATCGAGTTAAAGACTCCACTGGCTACCAGTGAACACAGACCCTCTACACAAGCCACCGAGGCAAAGAGAGCACCTGAGAGCAATTACACACATCATCATTCCAAGAACAATAACACATTTCACTTCTTTCTTTTGGCTTCAGATTTAAGCTCTACCTTGCTCTGAGGGGTCAACAAGTTTGGACAGTTTGGATCTCAGGACTGGGGTGGTGGCCATAAAGAGAAAACACACACTGTATCCTGGAAAACATACACATTCACACAGTTTAGGTTGATAACAGTTTTGAGTAAATATATAAAGTACAGTACCTTGCACATTGATTAGAGTGGGTTGAACTAGCCATCAGCTAATGGCACAGGTATTAAAGAATACATCATTATTTCCTTGATGTTTTGCTTTTAGTAGGCTATAGAAAGCAGTAGCTTACTGCTTGTGGAAAACAGCTTAATCAAATCCAAAGACCAAAAGAAGCTACTCGGCTTAAATGGCTACTCTATAGTCAAATTCTTAATGCTGGGATGTTTCCACCAATTACACCAATTGGTGTAACTAGGTTAAAGCAAAGAAGTAGGTTGAAGACCAGAAGTTCTCAAACTAGTGGTAAGCAAGCTCATGTGGGGTCAAGTAAGACGGTGGCTGACGTGATAGGATGTCACATCAACACACTTGACAACAGCTTTTAAACCCAAACTGCTAAACTACTAACAAACTACTTTAACTACTTTTATCTTAATATATCACTCTTTTCCAGAAACCAAACTTAAATACATACATATGAATACAATCTTTGATTTGAGGAAATGTTACCTGTAAACATGAGGCCTGTAGTATTCGCAAATGAAAACACCAACAAGCCAGCTATGTTGGACATAAGGCCAAGGATAGCCACACAGGAGTCATCGAGACAGTACTGTAAACCCTTCAGGCTTCCCAGGCTGGTCAGGTATGCTATGTGATAAGCGGCTGAGCCATACCCAATCAGCACAGAGTCCCAGCACAGGGGTGTGCTCAGCTCATAGAGCACATACAGCTCGCGTGAGCCAAAATGAACTGTGATCACCAGGAAGAAGCAGAGGGTATAGAGCCAGAGTCTGGTCCTGTGTCCTCCCTGTCCACCAGATGCATACAGTTTATAGACAGCTTTGAGGTGAGAGGTGGAGAAGAGCCTCGCCCCAGGGTCAGGAGTCACAGACTCGGGTACAAAGAGGTACGCGTAGATGGCCGTGGCCAGGTTTGTGGCCAGCACAAGCCAGAAAGGATTGATATACCTAAAATCAAGGTTGAAATGTTTACAAATTTAAAAAAACATCTAACGTTTGCAAGAATTTAATTTAATTTTCTTTGAGGATTTTCATCAGAATTACTTTGTAGTTTAAGGCACAAAACAACAGGTCATTTGAAAAAAAAAGAACAAAACACTGAACAAAACAGACATTACCCTTGGGCATGTCGCCATTTGCCCCCAATTATGCTTGCCAACATGCCAGCGACCCCCAGACATGCCTCCAGGATTGCCACACGAAACGTGCGAGAACGCTTGTCACTGATGTCAGCCACATAAGCGAAGCAGCCAGCCAGAATGGCATTGAAATCCCCAGACAGGCCACTGCAGATTCGTCCCAATAGGAACCAGGCCACAGGTAATTTCAGGTACATGACCGTCAAGTAGACAGTAGCCTGGACAGCCAGGCCTAAACTTGGAAGAATCAAGACAAGACGTCGTCCTGCTCGGTCACTCCATGAGCCGATCAGGATCACAACAAAGAGGCTCACAAGAAAACCTCCCAGATTTATGTACAGGTTCCAGTGTGCAGTTAGAGTTTCCACCTCCTGGATGGGGAAAAAGCATTTACTGTCATTAACAGTGTTTGATCCCTGTTTCCATTTTCAGCAATGCTTGAAGCCTGTTTTAAATGGACTGTCAGTGGGGATCCTACAGATCTCTGTGGAGTCTGCAGCCAACATTTTGAAAAGAAAAATGTTCAAATGTTTAAATGTTCAACCTGTGAGTCATTGGCATGCACAGGCAAGATACTGTTCATATATTTTCATGAGAATTATGGACACTTTCCATTTCTCTCCAGTCAACTCAGTGACCCTGGAATAAAAATGTGCTGCTTAAATCTCCTTTTCTTCTACTGATCATACTGCTCCCCAGTCCTGAATATTTTGTTCCTGAATTGATGTAATACTCTGATATGGTTACAATGCTTAAGTTTAATTAAATGCCATGTTATTTAACAGTAATACTCATTAAATATTTAAATATTAATCCATTTAATTCACAGCTCTAATTTACACTTGTGTTTGTGAAGATCTAGGAGATTATTTTCGCTATATTTTCTGTAAGAGTACAGTCGTTTACTAGCATGCACCTGACAGATAAACACATTATATTTTGTAGCTGTGAACAGTAGAATTTCTCCGTTATTAATATTTTGATAAGACTGGTTTCCACAAGTCCCAAAAATGAGTTTACATTTAACTCAAAGAGGCACCGTAATACTACCGCTGAACCTCATATTACTCCCTAACGGTCTTATAGGATATAACATATGGTGCAGAAAATCGCTTTCACACGCTATGTAGTGATGAAGGTCAGTTTTGACATTTATGCACTATTTAAAATCCTCAGCTCTTAAAACGAGGAAGCGGTGACCTCATGAACCCAGGTGCATTTTGTGCTTCAATCTGCGCACCGTATGCGCATGCGTTTGTTTTTTTCAAGCTACCTTCTGGAGCGGGTCGTGTTCAGCAGAAGAATTACCACATCCTCCACCTCCTCTCGTGCCGTTATAGCCCAAATCCTCGCTAATGCGGTCCCAGAGGTACTGAGTGTAAAGGGGCGCCTGCAGTGCCAACGAGAACATGGAAAGGAAGAGCACCGGTTCGACAGTGACCGAAAACGGACATGCGAACGGCGGAGATCCCGAACATCTAGGGCGGCTTCCCTTCACCTCCACCTCCACCTCCTCCTGTTCCTCCAGCGGCCTTAGCGCGTCTGCCGACAGGATTTCTCTCGTGTCCGACTCTTCCTCCATGATTTCGTACCGCAAACATTAAAAACTTTACCTTCAAAGTGTCTTTAGTAAAAGGACATGATGTTTTTTTTTTTTGTATTTTCGGTTCCTTTTAAAATGAACTTTTCCCACCCTGTAGCTTTATACTCCAGCTGTTCCTCTCTGATATCACTTGTACTTTGTTAGGTCACGTGATTGTCGTATGTTGCCTAACTCCTCAGTAAAGAACGGAAACAAAAACTAATTTTAGTTTTAAGAGTTTTTCTCTACTGGGTAATACTGTGCAGATATTGCTTATTTTATTTCATTTCACATTTATTTTCAAAACCCAAAACGAATATAAAAAGACAAAGCAAATATTAAAATAAACATGCACACAAACTCTTTTTTTTTACATTTACATTTTGTAAAATTTGAACGTTTTTCTCAGTCTATTATAACCACAATTTCTCAAAAAAATATCCTTATAAAAATACAGTATAGTGTGCTTTGTTAGGTCACGTGACAATGGCATGCCGCACATGTGGCGTAACGTCCAACAATAAAAAAAAATCGAAGAAAAACAGCTAAACATCAACAGCTGTAATTTTATCAGTATGTTTATCCTGGTTGCTTACTGCACGTTATTGAAATCATACCCCGTACAAATAATTTTTTTAAAGCTTTAAAGTTTAAAGCTGTAGTTTGTAGTACTTGAACGTGTTTCTAGGTAATCCTCTTCTGCTCTATTGGAATACACCCTGGCGGTGATCTCAGGCCATCGCAGGGCACCACGTCATTCACAACTACTGGCAAGTTAGAATGACCAGTCTATCTACGGGCAGGTGTTTAGGAGATGTGCGATAACCCACAAACCCAGAGGAAACCCTCAGAGGCATGGGGAGAACATGTACAGAAAATCCACATAGACAGTAATTGAAATCAGGATTGAATCAGCTAAGATAGACAATGAACCTCAAAACAAAAAGAAGAAGATATCAGACATCAGCCAACATTCTCCAACAGATGATTCTTAAAATCGAAATACTTTCTCTCTCACTGTATCGATGTAGAAATTTGAAATGATTTGTGCTTGCAAGTGCAAATGTAATGTCTATTTTTTATGTAGTTATGCAGTTTCTTCTAAACCTTAAAGGCTTCAATATTGCGTTTACACACACACACACACACACACACACACACACACAAACAACCAATCTGTGACTTGTGACGTCACTTATAACTGTCGGTTCACCTGTTGGTTTTGGATACATGGTAATAGCACCTCCTTGTGGATAATCTTCAGCATGGGAAATCTGCGCAGGTGAGTAAATTACATGGAAGTGAGTTATTGATTCAAAAAATCTAACACATTTTCTGACTTAAAACTGGTGGCTCCTAGACCCTATATAGCTGTGCTTCACTTTAGATAGTTGTGTGATATTAGTGGCAGGTCTACTGCTAGAACAAAAGAAATGTCTTTTTTTCCCTTTGTTTTCTTCTATATAAAATATCAAGAAAAAGACCTATGTAATTGGAAACATGCATAAAGTTTCCTTTTAGCAATAGTTCATTTCATTACTGAGTACTGTAGCTACAGTTAGGGAATAGCTACTGTTGAAGGTCAAGCCAGTCCTAGTAAAGGGGTAATGACTGGCTAACCCTGAGGTCAAAGTCATTCCTCACGTGTAGCAGCAACATGCTACTTTGAGTTAAGTAAACAGAGAAAGGTGTCATCATGACAAAGTACAGCAGAAGTAAGAACACTAATGTGCTGTCACAGAGACACACACTGATAAAGCTGCTTTACACACCATGCTCTATTTTCACTAAAATAATTTGCCTTTGTGTTTAATATAAGGTCAAGTCCACTGTGTGATCAGGACTATTTTATAGCGTTTCAATCAGTGAAAATGTAACCAGATAAATTACAGATCACAAAATAATTCATTTGAGTTGTTACATTAATTAAATGTCTTTTATTGAGCAATTTATCATTGTCATTAAGTGTTAATAACACTTTACACATGGGTTTATGAGAAAAATCAACATTCTCAAAACTGTAACTCTGGTGGGATTTTTTAGTTCAATTAGGCCTGTGAATGTGAAAATGATGTTTACTAACACTCACTATTTGAAAAATAGTTAGACTATGATTCAAATTTCCTTCACTTTAAATCTTAAGAAGCGGATCTCAAATGAATGGTTGCAATGACTGTATGTTCAATTAATTCTATTCAATCCAATCCAATCCATCCCTCCATCTATCCAGTCATCCGTCCATTTGTCCCTCCCTCTGTTCATCCTGGATTAAAATGAATTCAACAGGGAGGAATTAGGAAGGATTATGGACTCATGGAGGAAACCAGATTACCCAGAGGAAACTCTAATACATGGGACTTACAACATGGAACATAGAAACTTCCAATTCAATTCAAAACAATTCAATTCACTTGATCTTGAGTAAACTTTATCCAATGTCACTGTAACCCCAGAGTCCAGGAACACTAGGTGTGAGACAGGACACTATGGTCACTCATGTTTACAACTATGAGCAATAGATAATCCTCCTACCAGCTTGTTTTATTTTTTGGAGAAGGAAGGAAACTGGAGAATTCAGAGGAAGCCCACACAGACACAGGAAGAACATGGACAGAATCTGGACACAGAGAAGAACCTTCAGGTTTTGGATGATGTGCTACCAGAACTGAGGTACAGAAATATTATGGCACCATAATTCAGTTCTTTGTATACTTTAATTTGTGTGTATTTATTTATTTATTTATTTATTACCAAACAGCATTATCACAAAGTCTGGAATATTACAATACACATATAAAAAATATTTATAGGTTTAAGAAACTGACAATGAGCTCAAATTAACCCTGAGTTATTTGTACTTCTGTTATATATTTAAATAGACAGACCTAAAAAGAGAATGTGTACTTACAAGAAAAGTTTTAATAATAACTATTTTAAAGTGTTGATTATATTCTTTTTTTTAATGCCAATATCCTTGATTATTATCAAATGGATTAATTAGCTCAGGGTATCTTTAAAAAAGATGATCATTCATGTAAAATGACTGATAATATTTGTTTTTTTTCCATAATGAATGCGTAATAGTTTCAGATTAACCAGCTGTCTTTGGCATGGACGCTTTTGTGGGCGTGACTTCATTCATTCATGCAGGAGATTTGCTGCACACCCTGGCAGCTATTTGGACTTCTCTTGGAAGATACATAATTTTATTGCTTTCACCTTGAGCTGAATGTGAATTACCAAGTTCATAAATCCAGCTGTCATGATGATGGTTTTATGATTCATGAAACCATAAAACATCTTTGAACCTGACTGCAGAGGTTTTCCTAATTTGAGCTGATTTGTGTATTTCTTTTCTGCACTCCTGACTTTTATTCAGGATCTGAAGTCAGAGAAACACCAAGCCATTTATTTCTCTCAACACAACAAATGACAGGGGTTCAAGCATATTAGGAAAGAGCTCCGTGTTCACTGCCATTAAATCCCCCTGTTGTAAAATTGTCAGTTTATGTGTACAGCCGGAATGTTCAATGTGTTGCTCTACAGTACATTATCGAGAAGGAAGGAGAGATCTGTGAGCGTTGCCCTATTTCATCGGCTTTATCGGTGAGCACGCAAAGACTGGCAGCTGTGTACTCAGGCTATATCATGCCACATCATGTGCCAAACTATTTGCCACAATCTGTACCCCTTCAGCATTCTGCTGATATGTTATTTCAAGCTGACTCTTTTCAAAAGGAATGAGCAATGACATTTTGAAGCAATGTTTTAACTGGTCACTTGTTAAGAATCAGAGAAATGGATAAAGGTTTTTGTTGATTTTTTTTTTTAACTGTGTTTATCTACTCTATTTTTTTTTTAGATGTTTACTTTACAGCAACACGCTTAGTGACAGCTAATGCATCAGTGTAAAATATGAGCCTTTAAAGTCCGTTCAAATATAGATGTTTATATTGAACGTTATCAGCTATTGTATGTGATTTGGCAGTCGTGACATGCTTTTTATACACAGTATCCATTGTATCAATGTTGGCACCAGTCATGACAGTATAGCAACATGCCTTTCAGACTTGTCTCCACCTGGGTAAAGTCCTTGTGCCAAAATGCACCATGGAGAAAGCAGAGAAACTTCAGATGAAACAGAGGACGGTGTGCAGAAAGAAAAGCAGGACAGGAGAGAACAGCTATGATCACAATGTTTAAGCAACGTGACCCCCTTAGGCTGCATTATAGGTAGAGTAATGGGATTGTGATTAAAGCTGTATCCAATGACATATTTAAAAATCCAGAGAAATGTGTATGTGTGTGTGTGTGTGTGTGTGTGTGTGTGCGCGCATGCTGGGAAACCTGTTGCAGCAGGTCTCTCTCTCCTATGGCTGTGTGGCTCCTGTTGTTTGGCTCTGAGCCAGAGAGAGAGATATCTATTAACACTGTTTCAGCTGAAACTTCATCATTTAGTACAGTGACACAGAGTAGATAGTGAGAGACTTAAGCTAAAAAAGAAGGAAAGAAGAACAAGACAAAAGTCCTTCCTAAGCTGCTTTAAGGGGCGTTTATGTTTGTGGGTGTGTTTATAAATGAATGACATGCTTATTATGGGATGAAGTGTTTGAAAGTCTGAATGGAACAAGATCTGAGGAGGGCATTTGCTTGATATAAGGTAAGTCAGTTTGGATATTGAAATGCATGACGCAGAGTCATGATCAATCATTAAGGACAGAATGTGCTATTTCATATTTATAGCTCTGTTCTCTAGCAATAATGATTGGTCAGTCTGCCAGCTGTTGTTATTATATCTAATATTAACCTCCATAATGAGAGAGTGAAACAGTCCGTGCAGGATGTATCTATGTATGTGTTTATTTTGTAGACTTTTTGTTGTCAGGTAGAATATTTTTATCTGCTTCCTGCAAGTTTTCTTAAATGTTAAGTCAAAAGGAGGAAACCGTGTCACACTAAAGGGCACAGGAAGGGCAAACCCACGGGTAGGTGCAGCTGGTGTGTAACACTGATGTCTACTAAATTTCTAGACTTGATATTGGGCCAGTGAAATTACCCAAAATAAATCTTTAACAACAATTTATTCATACGCTCATTATTAATGGTCTGTGCTACTATCATGTCCCTTACTTTTTAATTCTTGCACTATAATATACAATATACACATATTTTTAAGTATGTGCTGTAAACGCCAATACACTTATTCTAAAATATGGAATATTAGTAAAATGAGGTTTAATTCTGGATAGCATACCATACAACTTTTTTCAACATACCAATTCTTTGGTAATTTTATAAGAGCACTTGTCACAGGTGTGTGTGTGTGTGTACAAGTAGATGCATGTGTAAAAAAGAGACTGGAGCATTCCAGTAACGTGACAAATCGCTGAGCCACCATGAATATAACATATACTCGTAAAACCGTTCACATAAATGTCCTCAAATATGTGCAAAATAAGGTTAGATTTTAAACATCATACTGCACACAGTCAAAACAAATCTTTAGAGTATTAAACTGAGAAATGATCAGAGAGATGAACTTTTCACACTACTGTTATTGTGTATTCTTAAAGACGAACACTATCATGTTCTTTGACACCTGCAGCCTTGTTGTGGAGACGTTTATGAAATGCATGAAATGGGAAAGTCTTTGTGTTACAGTGAAAACAACTGGTTTGGCATCATTTTGTACTTTTGTAGGTCGATGGACTGTAACCATAAATGGAAATCTCAGGATCTAATAGCAAGGAGAGCTCTAAACGTGTTCCACACATGTAGGTCGTGCCAGCACAACAGCAAGAACCAGAGCCTCTTTTTCTTTGCCCTATAAAAGCATAAATCAGTCAACACTAACCAGTCAAATTATGCAATTAAGCCCTCCCTCTTTTCCTCAGATTATTGTTTTTAACTGTTTACAAAATTACACCTCTAAAGCCAAATGATGCACACAAGTAATGATTGATTTGTGACATATTTAATGGTTAAGAGTTGATTAATCATCTGCCATATAGATTTATGAAGTAGTATGTTACGGCAGTGTGATATCCCTCTGCGCTTGGAAATGCTTTGCAAGTGTTTGGTATGTTATAGTAAACAACGTATACGATGTTCAGCATAGTTCAAGTCAAGGTCTAAGTGGTATACAACGCTAAGTGGAAAAAACACTTTCAACACCATGACATATTTCTGTCAATTACTCATTTCATGGCACGTCAAATATTATGTAAGAAAGAGTAATTTGACTATTATTTAGTGACAGACAAACCACAGACCAGTCAGATCTGCAGGAAGAGAGGCTAGGCATTTTCTCTGATGTTGATGACATTCGCTTTTACAGATTTGTACATCAAAAAAGCAACACAATCAGCCAAAGAAGTAGAGAAGTAAAAAAAAATAAAAAAAAAACACCTAAAAAACCACACTATTGACATGATGAATGACATGGTAAAGGGAAAAACACAGTCCATTTAAAATGTCAATCAAAACTGTACTGGATGTTGCATTGACATGCATGAAACAAGCAAGAGATCATTGAGGTAAATAGTTTTAAGATTTACTTTGTACTGTGGTTAAAGTCCAAATGTGTGCACTGATACATGACAGGGTCTGCAACACAATGCATATATTAGGCAAGTTCAAAATTATAACTCTAAAACATGTTAATAATATTTTCCAAAAGAGTCAAAAATGAAACAATTCATACAACGTAATTTAGTAAAAGATAAAACTCAAACTAATAAAAGTCCTACATACGAGGAATATAAATTTAAAGCAAATGACCCTATAGACAACGGATCAGATATCATTTAACTCAAGCAGGACGTGAGCTATTCTGTCTGCTCAGCCTTTTCCACTTTACACACCAGACTGCTTTCTTTCAAGTCACAGAGGTAAAGAGATAAAGCATCAAGACATCTCAACTTCCTCTACAAGTCTCAGTTACACTGTCACTGCGTTCCGCATGAAGTCCAACGCGCCCATCTCTCTTTCACTTTGTCTCCATTCTGCAGATAAATTTGCCTTTCTGTGACAAATGCTTCATGGTTTGTTGCTTATTTTAATGAGTCTCTTTTCCCTCTCAGGGTCTTACTGTAAATGAACGGAGACAGCGTTTCCAGTAACTCACCTGTGGACACGTGTCTTTCTTGTTCTGTGTATCAGGTATCGGACGTTTAAAATCAGAAATATATATTCCCTCATTGCAGAATTGCAGGCAGACAGTTTCACTGTGAAGATGCTTACTTGAGAAAGAAGATCAGTGACTGTTAAGAAGTTACACAACAATGAACATGGGCAGAACAGCTGACAGAGCTAGAGATCTGGACATGTCCAGAAATTGCAGAAAAAAATAAGTGATGTGAAGCATTATTAAGATGAACAAAGTTATTCAAATTATTATTATAATTCTGATTATTTTTATAGTTAGCCAATTTTGGCTTGAATTAAATGGCTTCAATGAAACAATGTCATCTAGGACCTGAGAAGTTCTGCTAGAAATATCCAGAAACAAAAAGCTTTATTCCTTTAATAAATAGCTATATTTTTATATGATTGTAGATATATAAATTATGAGCCTAATATTTAAATACCTGGGTTATGGTTATACTGATAAAATGTTACCCAACTGAAGTAAATACAGAAATATTAGTAGATTAGTAGATGAACAGAAGATCTCAGCTGGTAGATGTATTGTTATGTTCATCAAATAGGAAACTATTTCACTTTAACAAGTTTATGAAAAATCATCATACACTTCCAGTCTGCTCTTAATAAGTTAAGTGAGACAAACAGTGAGACTGCAGCCTTCAGTCAAATTTGATAGGCCACATCTATGCTTTTCTCTGCATAGGCTTGGAAAAGAAATAACACTTTCTGTATTAAATATAATTTGTTTAATGAAGTGCATTCACATTAGCAGTATTAAATTGCTTCTTTCTCAATAATACTACAATATAAGCATTAAACCATTTTGATCATCTTTAATAATTTTGTTAGTCATTTTGGTAATCTTTATATTTAATAATGCCTTTTGTTTGGTCTATATCTCAAAGTTCAAGAATGATCATAATGTTTTTATTCCTGGTCATGATATAAGCAGTATTTGATTTTTTTAAATACGTTTAATTGTACAAAATTCATACCGTGTGTTATATACTTTCGCTATGATTTTAATTATAGAATTATGGAAGAGTCGTGAATGGTGAGCAGTCCAACGTTTGGTCGTCTACTTTGTTCTCTTAACACTACAACAATATACATCCGAGTTTCTCTCTTACACACATCATTTAAAGAAACATAAAGGAATTAATTCTCGTTTCACAAATAAATAACACTGTGTTTCCACTAGCCATGACTCAAAGTGTGGGTCACTTACACTATATGGTCAAAAGTATATAGACACCTAACCATCACACCCATATGTGTTTCTTTCCCAACCTGTTGCCACAAAGTTTAAAGCTCCATATCAGTGCATCACACCACTGATGCTCTTGTGTCTGACATATAATAAACTTATTATAACAGCAAAGTAGGAAAAAATTTGGAATAGGAGTTATCGGTGTGATGGCGATGTGTCCACATACTTTTGGCCATATAATTTATATCAATGTATATCATTTCCCATACAAATAATTTTCAGCAACTTTTAATAATAATAATAATAAACTGCTGCAAACTAGTTGTATATTAACAGTTTTTCAGAGACTGGATTGTTAAATACGCTGAGCTCGAATATTTAGAATACCTTCATCAGAAAAACGTAGAGAAAATGCTAAAATAAAAGAAAGTTAACTGAGCAAAGGTTAAAAAGCATCTGATATTAATGTACTTTAATAGAATATAAGTCTTAAATATTGACTAGGATCCCACATAGAATTTTTTTGTTTTGTTAATTGTTTATACATGTATTGCACAAAGGTCCAAAATGACCAAATCTTCAAATCGCCATCTTTTTTGTAGCAATCAATATTGTGTAATTAATATTTAAACTATTATCATCTATCACAGTTCAACACACAGTGAAGGCAAAAGCCATTTTCAAGATTAATTAGATTTTTTTTATTTGTGTCCTGATGGATGCTGGTAGGATTTTACCTGCTATGTTTTAGAAGAACACCAGACCTATGATGAAAGAAAAGCAATTATATAAAATACAGAGCATTACCTATGCAGTAAAGTAAAGTGTGTTTAAACATTTTTATGCAGATGGTAACAGATTAAACGTAGAGACTGATAGCCTGCTTAAGTAATTCAGCTACAATCTTCAGTAGTAATGTTACTAACACAACATGACGTAAACTAACTCAACAGTATTTCTGAGAGGATTCACATGCCCCATGTGTACAGAATTTATTTAAGTATAATAAACCATCATTAATCATGGTAATGTGAAGGTTTCATCAGAGAATGTTTTGATATCTTCTTTATACTTAGCCTCGGAGTAGAGTCGTGCCTCAGGAGTTTGATCCCATGCAACCCAACAAAAAAATGGGCATTATTTCATTTAATTATTAAATTTAAATGGTAAAGATGATAATATGGGACTATATTGTACATAGAAAGCTGTCAATTTGTTACTATCTAGTGAAATACAACAAGCTAACTTCATTACAAAAATATTGAGTGCTGGTACAAGCAAAAATAATAAATGCTGGAGTAAGTTTTCTGTGGGACTCTGCTGGATGTTCATGGGAGTTGCTACTGTAATTTGTCAGTTTAGTTAAATGTAAAACTACTTAAAGGTTAGCTGTTAAACTGTTATCTATCTATATAATCAGATCTAACGACTAGATCCAGATCTAACTGTTTTTATCTAGAAAATAAGAATTAAAATCTTTTTAACAAATGCACACAAGCATATTTGGTGTTTTAAGTTAAATGTAGCAGCTCATTTAGGTGAGCATTGGGAATCAACTCACAGATCTGAAGATAAATTTTATTGATGGGAAATCAGAGTGTCTCAGCTCAGAATAAAAAGGTTAATATTGCAGTAAAGAACAAAGGCATTTGGGGAATTTTAATGACATAGAGGTACCAGTATTTAGTATTTTAGTTAGTATTTTAATACTAGCAGAGTTTAGTTTTTTTTCCATACAGTTGACAATAAATGGTTCAATGGTTCAAATGTAGAGAAAAAATATCAGTGATTTATCAATTTAAAGGTAATTTTTCTCTTCACACACCTATTTTGTATAGTATGTGGTGCAATCGCATCAGGTTCTTGTATCTTTGCACATACAGTATTGTATTTTTTCTATTTTAACTCATACCTTACCTCATAAAAAATGCTGCTATTTATATTTAGTGTTAATTCCTGTATTTCTGCACATGCACCCTAAATGTTCACTAGTCACTGTTGCTTTTGTCTATTGTCTTTTGTATTGTTGTGTCTTGTATTGTTTGTCTGCTCTGTCGTTTGTCTTGAACTGTTTGCACTAGGTTGCACAGATGCACTTTATGTGGCTAGGACTAACTTAGTTAAAGTCATTGTGTTCTATGTGTTGTTCTATGTAGATTTGCCTTTTGTCTTTTGTTCTATGGAGCACCACGGTCCTGGGGAAACTTTGTCTCATTTCACTGTGTACTGCATAAGCTATAAATGGCTGAAATGACAATAAAAGCTTCTTGACTTGACTTAACTAGTTAGTTATGACATTCTTAGGCATAAAATAAATGGCTACAATATTGTGACTTTTGAACTGATCTGCACTAATGGAATAGTAAATATTACTAGGATTATTTATTCTTCATAGGATTGCTCTCATTGGGGACAGATGTCTACAAATCCAGGATCGTTTTCACCTGCAGTCAGCAGCAGCCCACCGCAAAGCGTTCAGGCTGCACTGCTGGAATCACCCAGCCTGCAAATGCCACTATCACAGGTCTGATTTCTATAAACCTAGTAAAAACATTACCAGCTATGATTACCTGCTCAGTTAATTTGTTTAAGATGCTCTATGTTTGCTAAGAGGTTACTGCTGCCAGGCATCTGCATGCTTTAGTATGGACATGCTTTTTGCCTCTGTAGCTTAAGGAGGCCATGAACCTCAACACAAGGCACCATCTAAGGACAAGGTGCCCTGGAGGCACAGTGCCTGAATTTAACCTTGTCAGGTTTATTTCATCTATATTAATATGTGACAGCTCATATATCACATCAAATGCCTTAATGTACTCATTATCAGATAAAGAGGCCATACATATCTTTGCATTTTTATACTGTATTTTAAAGTAAAACTAGGACAGCAGGTGATGCCCTCTCAGTGTTTCAGAGGAACTTTTATTTCTGGCTCATGTACAAAGTTGAAAAATATGTGTTTCCAGTTATATATACAAAAAAATTATGTATATATACATATACATATAAATATTTTGATCCTAGGAAGTTCACTGATGTGCTTGTTGATGATTCAGATCAAGAATTCAGAATTACAGCCACAGAATTTATTACATGAGTGATATTTTGATAAACAGATGACACTTTCATGTCGCTGTGCCATATCTAGTGTCTGAAATCCAGCAGCGCACAAGCTGACTCTGTCACCAGCTCTCAGAGAGACAGCATCATCTACAGGTTGAAGAGTGGAGCTGCAGAGCGCTTCAGAAGGCACAGTGTGGATGGGAGCTGTGTAGAGCTGGAGTCCGAATCGAGCAAAGACAAGCGCTTTCACCCTTATGGGAGGCAGAACAGTGATGGACAAGTCACTGGATCTTCGCTGTACTGCTGCCTCAGGGAGAGTAAACTACCTGAATGGCTCAATCCAGTTAATGTTGACATTGCAGACCTACAAGAGCAGAATAGCTGGACTTCACTCAGCACCACTGTACAGTCCTCCATGTTTATGGTAAGAGGGTAAATAGATCATTGATTTTCTTCTTGATTTTTAAAGATGAATATGATTTTGGATAGAGTATGATCCTTATTCAGTTTGGAATTGGAATTGAATAAAAAAAAATTGGAGGCAGGAATTGTCTGAGGCAAAATAGTTTATTTTCATTAATATATATGAAAATGTAGCAAAATGGTTTGTTAAGTCAGTCATTTCAAGACAATTTGTAAATTCAGTATTTTGTGGTAATATGTGGCATTTTAGCCAAAAACAAGTAATAAGAATAATTTATTCTCCTGTGGTGTTATTTATAGTGTAAAATATCTATCTCCAAACTCACAGAAGAACATGATTTTTATAAGGTTTTACCTACAAGCCTGTCATCTAAGAGATGTTGAAGCTGATTTACTACTGATAAACAGAAAATAAATCAAAACAAAAATCCACTTTCTAATCATGTATAATTGTAAGTTTTAGTACTTTTATTCTAGCTGAACTGTCAAAAACTCTCAAAGATCTCAAAGACATCTAACCTTATAAACGCTATATAATGAACTACTAGCTCATAGCCAACATCCAGATCAATCCAGATTGTTTCGTTTTTTTTTTTTTTGTTTGTTTTTTCTGAAGACATGGTTGGTGTGATTAAATTGTTTTCATCAAAATACCATGGTCAGATGTTGATGTGATATTTTGCATTTTAGAAATAACCAACATTCATTCTGGATTGGGTCACCACAACACACCTTGTAATAGCACCCTAAAGGAAATCCACTCACAGTGATGACCCTGAAGTAGACACGGTTCAAGTTGAAAAAAAAAAAGAAAAAAAAAAAAGACAAATGTAGCAGTCTTTAAGGAGGCATAGGTAGATAGATGATGAGCCTGTCAGATCTTTGAGAAATCTAATTTTGCCAGTGCAGTTGCATTGCCAGGGGCTAGTCTTCTTTGCGTACAGGAATGTTAGACAGGCAGATGTGATTGCAGATAACTTCTCTATAGGGCAATATTAACATTAATGAACTACTTTGTATGCATGTTCCAAATGATCTTATGGGCTTTTTTTCAGGGAACTGAGGAGATCACTGATCAGATACAGAACAGGCCTGATGATCCACCTAGTTACTCCTCGAATACACACAGTGTTTACGGCACCCTCAGCCCCCTGCACCAACAGGTAAATGTCTGTGTGTGTATGTGTGTGAGGCTCACTATGCGTAGGTTTGTTTAGGTAAATAAATTTATGTGCACTGATAAGCATGCATTATAGAATACAATGAAGACCTTTATCCAGTTCCAGTTATGTATTCTTATTTACCCTGGAAAGTCAATATCAGTCGTGCAGCTGAACTCTGTGCATGTGTCAACAAGAAATGCGACGTACGATAACAAAGGGATAGTTTGGAAATGTTTCATACTTGCAATCAAAACATTGGCAAAATCTTCTCCTACATAATCTTAATGACAGAACATAAAATCATAAAAAAAAAGTACAAGACAGCAGAAGCCTTTAATCGTCACATATACTTACAGCACAGTGGAATTTTTTTCTTTGCTTATCCTAGCTTGTTGCGAAGCCAGGGTCAGAGCACAGGGTCTGATGCATGATGCAGCACCACTGGAGCAGAGAGGGTTAATGGATTTGCTCAAGAGCCTAACAGTGGCAACTTGACAGTGCTGAGGCTTGAATCCTCACCGTTCTGCCAAACCAGAGCTTTAATCACTTAGCCACCACCGCTTTTGATGCTGACGAACATGTGTACAGTATCTAAGGAAAAGTATGTGCGGTTTTGTAGAGAAGCTGGGCAAACATTTTTGTGATTCAGCCATAGTTTTTACCATGCATCTTTTATTATAATTGTGCAGCTCACAATTTATAAAACTGTCATGCTGGCATTTAGTGCATGGCATTCATTTTAATGTATTTTCTCCAGTTTCCTGACGAATATTCATCAGGAGGAATAGAAATCAGCTCTCGTTATTCTTACCAAAGCCTCTCCCCACAAACCAGTCGAGATGGTTCAGTCCAGCCGCAATACCCCAAACCCATCTACTCCTATAGGTAAGCACACAAGCCTTCTTCATCCTGTGCTGAAGTAACACACCTGCCATGAACAAATCACTCCCTGAGGCATGCAGGTGTGTGATGAACTCTGTACTCAGTTTAAGACATCGGAGCTTTTATATTTTCATATAGTGCAGACTTTTAAAGATATAAAATCATCAATTTAGCTCAGTTATTTTTCAGAGACACACATACTAATTCCTTTTCACTGTTTGAGGCGAATAAATGCAGTTTTATTTTATTTACGTTTTAAGTCTAGAATTTCTGAATTTACTTACTATTTACACAAATTTTGCCAAACGAAATATTTGTAAGTATTTGTACATACATGCACATTATACACTTTAGCTTGTTTACTACTACACCGTTCTGTAAAGTCAACTGCAATTCCACCTGAAGAACGGCTCTAAAAGCCGATTCTACAAGCTGATTCTATAAATTAGCAAACTATTTACTTACAGACGTTTTTAATTCCAAACTGTAGGGTGAACAAATAATTTCTCAAATAAATGATACATATTTTTAATAGCCTGTATAGGAAATACTGTATGTCACAAGATGTACTTAAATTCAGTACGATTTATGATGATGATGATGAAGATGAAGATGATGATGATTATCTCTGAACGTCTGACATTGGGGACCACTTGACTATCCTTATTTACTTAACTGAATTTTAACAAACCATAGACTTCATATTTATTCACCATAACTAATATTGACAAAGAACAAAAGTTGTGAAATTTGGTCTCTGTGTGTACATACTGGGACTTGCTTCAGCCTCGGGGTTCAAGTTTGCCAGCTAACTTGAGAAATAATTTATTGTAGACTTATTTTTTAGATTTGTAGTTGAATATTTAATTGGTTTATTATTATTTATCACTTCATGTGCTAGTTACTATTACATATCTACTAATGTTACATATGGTGTCACTGCATAAGTTGTTCATGTTAAATAATTAGTGATTGTTAATTACAGGAATGTTAATGTCAAATGTTAGTATTAATTCTATTATAAGGTCTTATTGAATGTGAATGGATGGAGTTCATGATTTGTGTGATTTATAAAACAGTTTGTTTGATTTGTGTTTTTGTGGCTCAAAAACATTTAAATTCCTAAAGATAGAACTTTAACTATAATATCTGATAAAATAATAATCTAAATGTTTTTCTTTCCTCATTTATTTCAGCATTCTTATTTTCATGGCTCTGAGGAATAGCAGGACTGGCAGCCTCCCTGTGAGTGAGATCTACAGTTTCATGACAGAGCACTTCCCCTACTTCAAGGTACTTTCACAAGTTTTATTTCTTAACTGCTGCAAAACTGCTGTCCCATGATCATGTTTCAAAAGGATCTCCTATTTATATTTAATTCTGACACACGTTTGTACTCAGGGAAAAAAAGATATTTCTTTCTGAAAGTGATACAATTAGGCACTACTGCCTGGCAAACCTTTCCATTGCTCCTGGGGACATTAACCTGGCAAAGTCCCAGTCATGATCAATTGTGAAGGATTTGCAGAAGCAGGTGGTGTAGAAGCCAGGACACAATCCAAATCTATAGGTAAAAAAATCTAAAATAATAAAAAAATCTAAAACCAAGCAAAAATCTAAAATAGCTGAAAGACAGTCAACGAAGCAACAGTATAAAATCACAAAACCAAACAACGATAAACAGGATAACAAGCCATGGGTCAAAACACAGGAAGAAAATAATTCAATTTAATTCAAGTTTATTTGTATAGCACTTTTAACAATGGTCTCAAAGCAGCTTTACAGAACATAAAACTCTTAGTACAAAACATTTAATATTATACAAAGATTAATATTATAAAAAAAAGTTCAAGATTAATATTAGACTTATATTTAAATGTGTTTGTATTTAACCCCAATCAACAAGCCTGAGGTGACTGAGGTGACTATGACAAGGAAAAACTCCCTTAGAAGGAAGAGGAAGAAACCTTGAGAGGAACCAGACTCAAAAGGGAACCTCATCCTCATTTGGGTGACACTGGAGGGTGTGTTTATAAATATACACTCCAATAATTGTGTATCAATTAGGAGGTTTTTGTCTTCAAAGACCATGTGTAGTGGGTCTCTCCTATTTGACTGTCCAAAAGCCTCATGAAGCGGAACCAAATGGAGCTGGAACATCTGTAGATGTTTTAATTAGAACACAATTAAACGGAAGCCGTATGTATGTATGTAAACTAACTATGCTTTCACGTGAAGCTGTTAAAAATGCTGTTTTTTAAATCCGTAATGGTAGGAAATAACCTGAAAATAATCAGTATTCTGATGAGGGCTCCCTCTGGTGGTTGGGAGGAGAGGCAGCGTAGAGTTGTCAATCACACACATTAATGATGTAGAATCACGAACATAAGTGGAGTTCTGAGCTGGAGCTGCCTTGGGCTATGCCCGTTATAGCTTGATTTCTGTGCCTTCACCTGCTGACTGGGTTTGGCTTCAGACAGCCTCATCTAATGAAGAGATTATCATGACACTGTGTTGGTTGCCATGCTTGTGTAACATAAGTTCAGGTCCTGAGCAGCTCCACTGACTTTACAGTAAGGAGTACCTGAAGCTTATACACATCGCACATGTTACCTCAAGTTTGAAGCAGAAAGATAAAATACCTTTCAAGACAATGGGTGGCTTTGTAGAAG
Source organism: Bagroides melapterus (assembly GCA_028566695.1). Classification (NCBI taxonomy): domain Eukaryota; kingdom Metazoa; phylum Chordata; class Actinopteri; order Siluriformes; family Bagridae; genus Bagroides; species Bagroides melapterus. Next base: position 17,511,186 of record JAOTRN010000051.1, read on the forward strand.
TGAGAGTATGTTTATTTTAATTTTGACTTAGTGTGAATGAATGACATAATATTACGCTTCGGTGTGTAAGGCATGTTTTCCTGTGATGTCAATACTGAAACTTTATTAAGTAGTCTTATTTATGCCGCAGTATTCCATTAGACTGTATGTTCTGTGCATCTTTACTGAACGGTTGACGTCGTTCACAATGGCATCTCTCAGTATTTTTCCTAGGAGCTGCCAATCATCAGTCAAAACTAGTCTGCAGGCATAAGTTAAATTGATGCAGAGGTTAAATTCCTTATGTGTTATATCACGATGTCTTTTGGTTGTCAAATTAAATCCGCCCTGAAACCATTGCAGTTTGGATCTCTACAAAGGAAAGTGAAAATAGTTTGCGTAAACTTGATAAAAATGACGAACACTTACTGTTAAACCAATATGTCAAACCTTGAATTTTCTTAGAATTAGACATCTTAGCAGACACAACTTTTCCAAGACTGGAGCTATTAAAAGGCTTTGTACCATTACATGATAGCATGTCCTGCATCTAAAGAGCCAATATTCTTCTCAGACTCAGATTTCATTTTTGCTTGATCAGACAGCACCTGATGGCTGGAAGAACTCCATTCGTCACAACCTCTCCTTGAACAAGTGCTTTGAGAAAGTTGAGAACAAGAAAGGGAACTCATCACGGAAGGGCTGCCTGTGGGCTCTCAACCCAGCCAAAGTGGAGAAGATGCAAGAAGAGCTGCAGAAGTGGAGGAGGAAGGATCCTGTGACAGTGCGAAGGAGCATGGCCAGACCAGGTGAGAGCAGCTTAGCCAATGAAAAGTGAACAGCACAGGTTATTAATAACATGGTTACTTTTTTTTTTACTTTTCCTTTGAAAGAAAATATGCCTGACACTTTATAAGGAACACAGCTGAAGACTGAAAAAGGACCAGATAATGTCCAATCATAGAGAATATGTACAATGCTGCCTCAGAGGCATGTTATGAGCTGACAGGAAACAAACCTGATGGTCTTCTGCTGTTCCACTTGTGCTTTCTGAGATGCTTTTCTGCTCACCATTCCTGTCAGTTTCAACCAATCTGGATGTTCTCCTCTGACATCTTTCATCAACAAGCTGTTTCTGCCTGCATAATTGCATCTCTGAACGAATTTCATATAATTAATTGTAAACTCCATAGACTGCTGTGTGTGAAAATCCCAGGATATAAGCAATTATGTAATTGAATCCTGTGTATTTATGTACATGCAATGTTTTACAGCCGTGCAAATCAAATGGCAAGTGATATTTGTTTGAATGAAATTAGTAAGAAAAAAAAAGTTAAATAGCTTTTGTACACATTCCAAATCAATCTCTTCTGTCAATCTTACAGAGTTACTGGATCATCTTCTGGGTGATAGACCAGAGAAGCCCAGGTCCATCTCTGCCCAACTCAACAACCACACACACAATCAGTTCCCCAGAGTCAGCCTGCCTCCTCCATACACTGCCAAGACTCACCAAGGAAGACCTTACTACAGTTACTACAGTTTACCATCACAAACTGTCTCCCAGCAGGTCCCATACCTGCCCTCTAGTTCCCCAGGCTTTTCCTTTTACCCCTCCATCCCCCAGCAGCCCAGCACACAGTTGCCACCTAGGACTGGCAGCCTGGACTCCCCTTTACCTGCACACACACCGCCGAGCTACAGTGCTGCTCTACAGGCCAGCCACAGTGCTTTGGGGAGCATGCAGGAGCTCCTCATGGAGGGGGACCTGAATAACGACATAGACATGCTCAATCCAAGCCTAACAGACCTTCAACTCCATGGTAGGAAGTCAACTAGTCATTTATTCAACTAGATAAAACATACATCAAAGCTATGTTTGGCCTTGGTGGGAAAATATTTTCATTTGAATGTTTCTCTAAGGTTATGGCAGTATATTCCTATATCAGCAAAAACTTATTAAGGCAGCATAATGAAGCAGTTCCGGCATCTGATCCAACTTCTGTCTGAGCAGAGTTTTACAGCTCTCTGGATCTACCTTGACCAGAATACATTGATTACTGAAAAAAACGACATTATTTCTAAACGCAGTGGGTCCTGAAAATATGGTATAGAGTTTATTGTACTTGTTTGAATAATCCACTTTATAAAGGGTCAAGATCCAGCCTGTAATAAATTAAACAATAGATAGATAGATAGATAGATAGATAGATAGATAGACAGATAAAGGAAATTTACGTTACTGACAGATGTTACTAATGACCACTTGTGAGTCTACAGTGGATGATGCCGTGTGTACTGAAAACATACAGTATTGATTAAATCTAGAATCAAAAGGTGAGGTGTTTTTCTACACAAAAGACTTTAATTGAAGCTACGAACCATTAAATAGCTGAAGAATAGTACTGGTGAGCTGTTAGGTAACAGGGCAGTACATCAGGAATGTAGTAGTTCAGTGTTTAAGGTGTTGGAATACTGATCAGAAGGTCTAATCTGGTCTAATCTAATCTAAGTGGCTAATCTGCCACTGATACTGCTATGACCCATGAGCAAGGCCTTTAAATTAAAACCTGCTCAATTATACAAATGTAAGTTGTTCTGGATAAGGGATTTATTTAAGTTTGTTAACATACAATCTGACATATTACTCTTTATTGCAGGTTGTCTGTGGGAGGATCTTAGGAATGACAGTTTGGCTTCAGACTCTCTGACTCTCATGGACATGTCCATCACATCTGAGCAGCTCAGCCCTGATCATGTCGGTGATTGTGGGAAGGGCTGTGGTTTACGGAGTGAGGAGGTGAACACATCTGGATCATCAGCAGCGCTGCAGGCGAGCGTTTCTGACATCTACGTCACTGGATTGTGTTCAGGCGACTTCACTGGAACAGACAGCATGTCAGGTCTCCATTCCTCCATGACAAATACTCCGATTGCTCTGCTGTGAAGTGCTGCTTTACATGAAAATACCTGTTTTACACTAAACATCATAATCAGTGAAACTGTATGTTGATAAACTGTTGGACTGAAAAAAAATATTTTAGTTTTCTGATTTTTTTTTTAAAATATGTTTTGCTTATAACCAATTAAATATGGCAATGCATTACATGAATGCTGTGTGAAATAAAGCTTGTCATTGAAGATGCTGTTGATGTAATTTATCATCAGTTGAAGGTGACACAAGCAGAAGATTTTAGATAATATGTTCTTACATAACCATAGCACTGGTTGTCATGTTACATTACGGGAAAAAAAACATTTTGTACAATCAATGTCGGTTGTGATGGGTTACATCTCTTGTCTCTTTCATCGCTAAACCAAGCTACATCAAAATAAGCAATTCATCAAAATATTTTACAACCCCATCTCTTCTGTCAGTCTGGTTCATCTCAAGGTTTCTTCCTTATATCATCTCAGAGAGTTTTTTTCTCACCACCGTCGCCTCAGGCTTGTTCATTAGGGATAGATATTAGAGATAAATAGTAACTTAGTTTTATTCTGCTTCTTTAAAAAGCTTCTTTACAAATGTCTCTACAAATAAATTGAATTGAAATGAATTGCTAGTGTTAGGAATGCTAACCCTATCTGAAATGCTGATTTTTTTCCACAAATTTTAATATTCCAGATTATCTCCTGGATTTGGAGTTTATTCCAGTATCAGTTTATTGCACTAGGTGGCAGTAAAGAGCGCTTTTAATATGGCAACGCTCCCAAAACACTAGCAGCAGCACAACATGTACTAACAGTGTGAATGTCAACAGCAGCAGAATGAACTGTAAGTTCTCATGTGTTTTATGAGATTAGATGCCTTTAGGATACCTCACGAGGAAATGGTTTTTTTTTTTATATAATCACAGTCGATTGTGCAACAGCCATTAACCAGAGCAGTAGGAAAATAAACTAAAAGGCTGAAAAGTACATTGAAATTCAGTCTGTGTCTCTTCCTTAATCTCCTCTGTAAATGATCGTTTCTCAGTGGTGTGGAGCGTTTAATACAGAAACCATATTTATTTCAAGAATATAGAGTCAATAACAACAACAACAATAATAAACACAATCACTGTGATGTATAAACTATCTAACACATAATATACATCTCTCTGAATCTTTTTACATGCCTAATAAAAATATACTTCAGACAACGCGCATAAATAGTCATATTTGCAATCAATGATTAACCAAATCAACCATTAAAAATAAAAAAAGTGTCTAACTGCAGGGGGCTAAACCCTTTCGACTCAAACAGTAACCGCACAGAGTTTATAGTCTTGCACGCGCGCGCACACACACACACACACACACACACACACACACACACACACCACACACACACACACACACCACACACACACACCACACACACACCACACACACACCCACACACCACACCCACACACCACACCCACACACCACACCCACACACCACACCCACCCACACACACCCACACACACCCACACCCACCCACACCCACCCACACACACCCACACACACACACACACACACACACACACACACACACACAC
>JAOTRN010000051.1:17519091-17571080 GCA_028566695.1 Bagroides melapterus
CATAATAGGGTCATCTAGAACCATTGTGCTCTGATTATTCGTTTCCGTGCCCCGTACTTACGTAGCTCCGACTTGTCGTAACCGCAGAAAGGCTGGAGTGAACTGGTAACGTACAAAGCGCCCAGCATTAGGGTCAAGGTCCTTTCTTCTGTCCTCTGCACTCTCTGTATAGCACAAAGGAGGTGATATTACAGCCTGTGATTCTAAAGTGTGCTTCTTAAGCACTGTATCTAAATGGAAATCAGAGCAAGCCTTTCACACGGTCTACTGTAGGTCTTGTGGGTAGAGAATAAGGAGCCGGATGAAGGCCGGGGGTCACGGTGAGGACTCACCCAGAGCAGGAGGCTTAGTGATCTCGAAAAGAACCGTCCCCGTCTCCATGTCACGGATCTTGAACCTGGTGAACTCGATCTTATAGACATTATCCTCTGGACTACACAAGTAACCTGTGGAAAAAAAAGGAATTGACCATGAGATATAAGGAGTTTCTTTCAATGTTTTTACAGGAATTATTTAAAGTCATTATCAGATTTTTGTCATGCAATACGATTATTAAGTAACATCACTGTGTTGTTAAGAACATTACTGTCAATTAATATATGTTTAACAGTCATTGTTGTTTTACAGAGATCACAAGTTGTGGTTCTTCACTGTTTAGTAGGAACCTTAAAGGATCTGAAGAATTCAATTTAAGACCAGAAACTGAAACACTGTAATATTCCACATACACTAGTCAACTCTGGCAGATCAACCAAAGAACCTTTAGATTAATAATTAAAAAAAAGAAAAACACCATTTTCATCACACAAACTTTACATCACAGTGGAATTCTCTTCTCATATCCCAGCTGAGGAAGTTGGGACTAGAGTGTGATATTGTTGAGCCTTACTCAGTGGCCCAACAGAGGCAGCTTGGTAGTGCTGGGGCTTGAACCCCAATCTTCTGATCAACAACAACCCAGAGCCTTAACCACTTGAGCCAACACTGATTTTGTGCGTCATCCTTGCACAAGGAAATGCTAATCTTCCATAGATCTTTCCAGTTTTAGTAGATATGCTGCCATAGCAAGCACCGAACTGGTTTAACACGTGACAGCAAGGATCAGATGGGTTGTGGTCCCTTGCTCTCTGGTCCTCCTCCATCCCCAAAATATGCTGGTAGGTGGACTGGAGACACTAAATTGTGAATGGGATTGTGAATTATTGTATGTATTATGCCATGCAACTAGAATCCCATCCAGAGTGTATTCCTGTTTCAGGTCCAGGGCTCCTGGTGTAGACACCAATACCTCAATATGATGTCACGGTTACACTTTATTGAGCATTATCTGAATCCTAAAACAAAGTCAGGAAAATGACAGCGAACAAAACTGAGACACATTTTGATGTGCCAGACTTCCAGGACACGCGTCTGCTCTTGTCAGCTCTCCCTTAAAAGCTGGAACTAAGAAGCTTATAATCTTCACATGGGTCACATAGGGGGATGCTAGAAATAGCACACTCTAGCACACACACAAAGCGATGTTTAGTTATGCTTTGAGACATGTCTATGCACTACGATGTCCCCAGTCGAGACCTACACTTTCATTTTAAGTGCTTGACACGGATGAACACGGTACGAGTGATTGAAGTATTTGCAGTGTAATGACCCCTGACCACATTGCAGTGAATGAGATTCCAATGGCAGAGTAGCAGAACTTCTTCCATTATCCTCTCCAAGAAAAACAGGCTTTATACTGTCACTTGATTATGGCTTACTGCCTTCTGAGTGAGCTGGGTACAAAAGGAGGCACCAAACAAGCTAAAATTAACTAGCTTTAACTAGCCTGTCTAAACTAGCTTTAAGCAGGTCTTGTTCACTGTAATTAACACAGTGTGTATGATATGATGCACACTAAACATGAAGCAGGCATGAACTTCTTAGAATTAGGATTCATTTAATTAAACCATTCACCATACAGACACTGAATGTTTCAACAACGTATTCTTATACAGTCCAAGCTAAAGGTAAAGCAAAAAAGGGGATCTTCCTTTTCAGCAGCTGCCATCGTTTTGTAAGGTTTCACCCACATTCTGGAGGTAAAACCTTGCATCAACAGATGCTGATTCAGCTCGAGCAGAAGCTGTGCGTCTTGCAAGCAAACATGTACTTCCTCCAGTTGCATCTTTTCAAACTACTGCTCAAGCTGAGTCACGTCTGAACACATCGAGAGGAAGGCGTCATCACATACATGCACTCATAATGAGGCAGCGTGGCAGGTTTGGCTCTCTCCAGTCTCCCTGCCATGAAGGGTTGAGGTAATGGCACTAATCTTTTCTTAAAATTGTGAATTATTATTAATTCCTAGAAGCAGTTCAGTGAAATTAAGTTGTGTAGAAATATAACAGCCACAATAATCTGCTTCTTTTAGGATCATCTGTAATCTATGATTTTGACTGAAATGTCACTTCAAATTTCAGTCAAAAAATAAAACAAAGAAAAGGCTGATTATAGGGATTTGAATCGAAATTTTTCTAAATTTGTGTGGCTGGCAAGGCCCAGGAATTTAAAGCTGTACAGACTGTAAAAAGAAACTTAATTGTCTATCGTGCTGAAGATTTAAATTGTATTGTTCTAAAACAAATCTGCATGCTGTGCTCCTATGGAGGTCTGCTGATATTCATGATGGAAGGAGTCTCCAGCTGCAAACAGTCTGAAAACCCACGCTATTAAGAACTGAAGTATATCAGTCTCAGAAAGTATAATGGGTTATGTTTAGGGAGTTATACCAACGCAAAGTGTGTGTAAAGATAATGGAACCCAAACGCAAGATGAACAAATAAAACCAAACAATTTCTCTATCCAAGACTTGAGGATTTGTTCTTAACAAACACACTTGCAAATCAACTCATCATCAATATCCATGACAACTGTTATGGGCATGACATTGTTTCTATGGCAACTGAGGCTTTTCATCAGGTCTCTGAGCAGCTGCCTTACATGATAAGACAGAGTGGTTTATTTTCTCTGGAGATGATTTGTGTAGTAACAATTAGCTTGTTCCTTATTCAGCTTTCTAATGCTGCTCTTAAGCAGAAGAATCACAAAAATCCGAGCTCAGTCCAGGAGTAAACTGGAAAGAAAAAAAAAAATCCCTGGCAAGCATGAAGATATAAAAGACATGGGAGATATCCTCTGTGGCTCATACATGTCTGCTGTTTTCTGTTAGTGAACTGCAGACCTCGATGACGATGAAATGAGTCTAGAGCAGGTCTAAAACAAAAAAGATAACGTGTTTCGGAACACTTTATTTAAATCTTTTATTTGAAGCAAGCTTTTCGACAAATTGATGAGAAATGAAGAATATGAGTAGGCTATATAGACAGTATATAGAGACTATTTTCACTATTCTGACTGTATTATAAATTGAGGACATTTATGAGTCTATAATAGCTGTCTAGTCAGTATTTATGAAATTCTTACAGTCCTCCAGGACTTTTTCAATCTTTGAAATGCAGCTTGTGAGTTTTTTTGTGTTCTTCCCCCTGAAATATTCTTGAATTTGCAAAAGCACAGGATTCTTCAATCAAACTCATACCGTTGAAGACACATATACAATTACTGTCTATAACTGTTCTTATGTTTGTCACACATAATTTAAGACAGGTTTGGTCAAATTTGGCCAAAATCTGGGAAAAAAAAAAAAAAAAAACAGTGGTAATTTCGAATAAATTGCAAGCTCCACAAAATATCAGCATTTGCTCGATTCTGCATTAATTCTTGCAATCTAAAATAGATGTAATGTAGTATCTACAATAAATTAAACTAGGTTTAAAAAAAATACAGTATACATCTTTGCATTGCAAATATTTCCTGAGAAATAATCATGTTTATTCCCATTTAGTACTTTAAAACTTTTTAAAACACAAATACAAATTATACTGAAGGAAAATCAAAATGTAAACTTTAACAGCATGTTGAGAAATGTAGATTTGTTTTTTTTAAACTTTAATCACACACAAGCTAGCACTACAGATAACTCAAGAGAATGTCTCAGTTTTTCTAAGCAAACGTTTGTCCTTGAACAGCGAACTCCTGTACTGTCTCAATGTGCCCTGATACAGACAGAATGAGGTAAGATGCAAGACGTCTTGGTGCTTATTCCTGTCTGGCTGGCCCTTAGATGCTGACAGCAGCCACACTTCATTTCCTCTAATACAGTCACCTAGCAACATGCTTTCTGATACCAGTCCAAGTTAAATATCTGCTCTTACAGCCACCTGTAAATTCCAGGTAAACAAAGGAAACTATGAGCTGAACACAAGGCACCATTTCCATATGCTGTAGGCTATATATTATTAAACAGCCATTCTGCCAAAAAACAGGGTTCATGCAGCTGGTGCCTTCCTCTATTGGCTTCTAATACATTTTAGGGAGTGTCAATAATTGTTTTTCAAGCTCAGTGGCCTTGTTTCTTCTTCTTCTTGCCAGAATGTGTGATACAGATGCTATAAAATCACTTAATGAACCTGATACTGTGGGTTCCATCACTCCACGGTTGCTCATTTACGTGATATAAAAATCTGCATTTTATTCCAAATCTTTATTCTATACACGTTTCTGTGATAAGCAACTTAACTGAAAATATCAGACGATGTATTTTTTTATTTTTTTTTTTTTTCATAAAATGAAAGAATTTCCCCAAATCATCATTCTCTGTTCCTAGATATCTAAGCACTTCTGGACATTTTTTACAATTGCAATACTGATGATCTTCCAATACATCAGCTGCTGCTTCTTCTATTTAATTTTTTTTTAAGATGAATTTTTTTCATTCACTAGCATAGGGAAACTTCTTATTTATTTCTGTTTGATTTGGCATAAGCACCAGATAAAAGATAACACAGCTTCTGCCTTCCTCTGTTTACCTGCTAAGTGTCGAGCACTTATTACAGACACTTTACAACAACAAACAAACGATGGCGCGTGCTTAATTAATCACAGGCTCTGACTTAAATCAAAGCAGTCTGTGTTTTCTAGACAGGTGGTTTTAAATGAGCGTGATCTAACCATTTGTTCTAATATAATTTCAGTCGGAGCTGTCAAACTGATTTACGGATGAAATAAAAGAATGTGGCATTGGTTTCATCGATGTGGTTGTGTGCAAGTCTTACTCCGTTCATGACTCAGTCAGTAGCAACCACCGGAGGCAGGATTTACATTTACATTCACTACAGTACATTTGGCAGACACCTTTATCTTGAGAGACTTACAGTAGTGATTTTTAATTTCTATCAATGAACACGTCAATACTGGTTCACTAGAGGTCATGGACTAAGAATATCAAACAAAATGCTCTGAAACTTTAAAAACTTGAAAAAAATGCAAAGGATAAAAACTTTTTAAAAAAGGCACTTCAGGAAGAGGTAATCTTTAGACTTTATTTGAAGACTGCCGGTGACTGAGATGTCAGGCAATATCAGGCACTCATTCTTTCTTTTTCTTTTATCTGCGACAGAAGAGAAACTGTGATCTGTGCAAATTCTGTGAATTTAAGGAAATGAAATGAAATTGGGGCATAGAAGCCTTTATTATTATCATCGCCACACATACATTACAGCACAGTGGAATTCTTTTCTTCACATAACCCAACCGAGGAGCTCGGGGTCAGAGCGCAGGGGTAGCTATTATACAGCGCCCCTGGAACAGGGAGGGTTGAGGGCCTTGATCAAGGGCCCCAACAGTGGCAGCTTGGCAGTGCTGGGGCTTGATCCCTAGAGCCTTAACCACTTGAGCCACCAATGGATTACATCATGATGATGCAAGCATATAAAAGTATCAGTGTTTTATACACCACAGGGAGCGGTCATAAATGACATTTCCTCTTAGGCAAAAAAAGACAAAAAGATAGGGTGTAGTGTTGGAGGAAAATAATCCATGCTTGGTGATGTAATAAAGTTTACTTAGGATTATGTATATTCCAACTATTTACAATTACATCTAAAGTTATGGAACAAATGTGAGAATGTATGGCCCATTTTCTCACCATTCTTACTTTGTTTTTCTTTCCTGAAGTTAAGAAGACAAAAAGCCTGATGTGTTATCAAGAAAGCTCTCGAAGACTTTCCCATGGCGTAAAAGTTCGGTCTTTGATTATCCTTTGGTTTTTAAACTGGAACTTTGAAAAATATGCTTCTTGTTTATTATTAGCTTTAGAAACTGTGGTGTGTCCAGAGTCAGGTCCCTATTAATGAGTTACTACACAAATCAACATACCAGAATGCTTGCAATAATATTAACCTGCGATCTGCATTATAGTCAGAACCACGGTCAGATTCACTGTTCTAGCTAATTAACCAACACCTTCTGATCAATCAGATCTGAGAATTCAACAGAGATCTTGTATAAGTAAAAAAGAAGTGAGTAAGTTTCCTTAAACAATGATGTAATCAAACCAAAATGAGTTAATCAATCCAAGCGCACAGTTCAAGGCGGTTCTAAAGGCAGAAATTCATCTAGACAGCAGGTGAAATAAGTCAAGTGAGAACTCTGAGTGTTTAAGCTACCAAAGAAAATAAAAAAAAAAGAAATAAAAAGAATCTAGCGCCTCAAGCTCAAACCCAATGATCAATCTGCGTCAATAAATCTGAACAGTAATGACCAGGCCAGCACCTGCCCCTCTTATGATATCAGATAAAGAAGAATACATGACTAGAGGAGTTCCATGCCAGCTAAGAAGACGTATGATGAGGTACTGCAGATACAAAACCATCAATCTGCCTTAAGTCAAGCAGTTTAATGCTTGTCAGTTGAACTAAGGTCATAAATGTTCTGCAAACTTGCAAGGAACACAAGCAACTTTTGTTCCAGTAGCATATGAATGATGTCTTTAATGCTATAAAATGTAGCCGAAAAGAGTTTCCTGAAGGTTGTTTGGATGAGTCACAGGAGTAGCTTCTTAAAGAGGTTTTACTTGGAACCTTTTCTAAGAAAGATATAAACTACTGAGACACAAACTCAAGAATTGTTTAGGGCTTCTCAACCCTGGTCTTGTATTCCCAGCGTCAGTTTTTCTGATCAAAACACACCTACTTCAGCTCAGGATTACCTGATTAACTAAAGTTAGAGAAAGTTAAATGCTAAAAATGTTCTGGTTCAGGTTCTCCAGCTTCAGACGTGGGATTTGTGTTTTATGGTGCTAGATTTTACAAATTTTCTAAGCGTGCACTTAATTAAAGCAACATCGCAGTATTGCTTATGCTAAATGTTTTAGTGGTAATGTGGTGAGCTCATGAGCTGCAGGTTTGACCTACAGGAAGGAAAGACTTTCATAGCCTGCTTTGATAGTGAAAAGCAACAGAACAGATTCTCACAGTCGGATTCTGAAAACTTCACCACTTCTCTGCTAGCGAAATAAAAATAAATGATTAAAAAGTCAAATCAGTTAATTCGAAAAGATAGGAAAACATAGGAGTTTGGCATATTCTTTTATCCAAAGAAAGCTTCAACTTTCAAGCAAAAGTTGGAGGTGAAATCTGACTGAAGAGAAATCTAATTGTAGCTGAGCCATTACGTGGTTCAAGGTTTCAACAGAGACACTGTGTCATGTGTTAGGAACAGAATCCTAACATTAATCAAAGATCTCTGTGCCACATTGTACATTCTCATTTAAAAAAGAAAATAGGCTGAATAAAAGCTTACAGTAGCATTAGTTGATTGGAGTTTGAGATCATACAACGGAAGCATCTTGATGGGAGTAGTCATGCCGGGATGACCATACCACGATCCCAAAGGGTCACTGAATGGTTTGATGAGGATGGAAATAACATACATGATATATTATATCCTTCACAGAAACTAGAACCCAATCTAATTGAAAGCTAGCCAGCATTTCCAGTTTCCACCAACAAAACTCTAGGACTAATCTAAATCTCATCATCTATTACTAGGACTGATGCACCGAAATGCTGTAACGGCTCAACACCTTACTAAAACACCAATCTGCTTTTTAATTGGTCAACCTTTTTAGATCATATTATATTAGACCCTATGTGCATGTGGAAACGTAACAACAGCCATGCACAACATTTTCCATAGGTTATGCATAGAGACCAAAGCCTGGTCCTCTGGTGGCCAGTAGGTTGCTCTGACTATGAAACTAACAACACATCGCTAAGCTCGGGGCACAAAATATGAGATAAATATTCATATGAATTTCTGTTCTGTCTTTTGGAGTTAATAATGTGTAGTTTAAATAAAAAAAATAAATAAAAAAAAAAACTTTCTTAATCTTGCTTCCAAAAAAAAAACAAAAAAACCCACCAACAAAAAAAGGTCATTGTTCAGGTCATTCTAATAAATACATCACAGATACAAACATTATCTGCTTAAAGAACTATATAGAGGTTTCTCCTAAAGTAACAGTCATTTCAGGTAAGTATGTTTATTTTATTGTATAAACAGTTTAGCTTGACATGAAGACTTGTATAATGTATGCAGCGGACACTATAAAGGCCATCACAATATTACATGGCAGGTAAATATGAGGTGGTGTGATTTATATGTGTAGCATCTGTAAAGAATAAATTCAGAATCTGCTTGTATGGCAAGTAAGATTAACTGATTTTGTGCTCAGTCTAATCCTGATGTTCTAAGCAGCTTGTTATTCAAATGCTGAGCCTTCGAATTAGACGTACAACTACTTTAATTAAACATGGGCCAAAAGCCAAAACAAACAGGGTAGAAAATGTTTCTATAATGAGCACACCAATACAAGAAACATTTACAAATAAGAAATTTAACCCTTTTTCCTTAAATGAACCTAATTTAAGGAATTCCACATATTTAATTAATTAATTTATTTGCAGCATCTACATTTGGATTAATTGAAAAAAATGTATGACTAAATCAACATTTAGTCTGCATCAGAGAATCAAAGTATTTAAAGCTTTCAAAAGCTACATCAGAAAGTTCATACATACATCTCTGGGAAGGGACACACAAGATCTGAAGCTAATCCCAGGAACAATGGACATAATTCAGGAAAACACTCTGGATGGGAAGCCAGTTCATCCCAGGACACCATGCATACACACATTCACACCTCAGGGAGATATGGTATAGACAATCCATCTACATTAGTGCTTTGTGGCAGGAACCCATTAAAACCTTGAGGAAACTCACACAAACAAAATTTCACACAGACAGTAACCCAAGCTCAGGGCTGAAATGTGAGGTGGCATTGCTAACTTCTGCACCAACATGCTGTCCATTTACAAAGTTGTTACTTAATATTGTGCAAAAAACTATAAAACTATTAGAAAATATAATTTTCTAACTAATATGATTTCCTGCAGCTCCTCTAAACTTAAAAACCTAACTTGCCACCATTTCAGCATCACACCCCACCCTATAAAACACATCAGTCATGTAGCTTCATTGCCAGTTTGGTTAACAAACAAAATCACACCCAACCTTAACATTGTAGACATCATGATACTGAAGTACTCAAAGTATTCACACAATCAAAATATTCTGCATGGCTTTGTTTACTTGTCCATAAGCAAGCTAGCCAGAAATTGAGAAATATCTGATCACAAAAAAAAGGTTTTAATATGAATTTGACCAGAAAACTGGGAATATACTCTACTTTAAATATCTATCAACAATATTAAAGAAATGTTAATTTTGTGAAATGGTTAAGACATTTTATTTGTTATCCAACCTACCAGACTTAATTTAGATCCTGTTGGACTTATCTAAACGCTACAGCAGCAGCATGTCTGAGAACAGTTTAGTATTTTGTTGTGTACAAGGCAATACAAGTCTGCTGGGTTTTTTTTTTAAGACTTGTGTTATCTGTTCAGTGCTCTACACAGCAGGGTTGCTGTGTTATTAGCTTATCAGCAGTTTAGAGTTTAACATGAGTTAAACTGAAACATGTCATGTGGTTTATTTAATGCAATTGCCTTGTGGTTTAATGTGCACCTGCATGTCAAAACAAAACCTGACTGCTGTGTCATAATAAACCTTTACATCTAAGCGATTTATCTTAAAAACACTGTGCACATGCTTGAAAACAGAAAACACCCCTCAAGGGGTTTTAACTCCAACTTGAGCACATATAACATTTGTAATAGTCTACTTAAAGCCAGTGTAGATTATTCCGATTTATTTTAATTTACCTTATGCTGTTGTAAACTTCACTGATGCACACTAAATAGTATACAAATTACTGACATCTTCATCCGTCATGTCATGATTAAGTCTTTAATTTATAACAGTTTTATAGCCTTTATGGTTTATTTTTTAATTATTTGTTTATTAATCCGGACCAAAATGCAAGGATTTATTTTGCATTTATTTTATTTTTTTTACCTATGAATATTTGAAATTAATTTAAGAAACATTTCAGGATTTAAACAACAATTTATTAGTATGATATAATAGTGAGACCTGGAAAACTGTTTGAGTCTGATGTCTGACGTAACTTCCGTGCGTCCAGTTTGAAGGCTGTTTAAAGGCTTGAGAACTAAACGGTTTGTTTTTACAAAGAGATGACTAAAATGGTCACACACTTATGTGTCTAACTTTTGAAATAAGCTTTTTAACCTGCTACTGAACATAACCTATCGACTCCAGGAGGGAGATTAGAGTTGTTTCAGTTGCCACTTACTGTCGGTGATCCTCTGCAGGCCGAGTACATCCTCCGGCGTTATCACGGGCTTTTTGAGCAGCTCCTCCTCTGTAGTACACGGCAGTCCTCCCTCGGCCCCCTGTTTCACTCTCATTGCCCAATGCTTCTCCGGTTGCAGTGTGTGTGTGTGCTTGTGTGCGAGATAAAGCCGTATGGATCAGAGCATCCGCTTGATTTACTTCACCCAACGTCAACTCGGGTTGCCAGATTGTGACGCGTGTTAGAGTATTTGTCTATATCTAGAACAAACGGAAATATTCAGAACTGATAGTCTTGCTAGTTGTGAGTCTACCAACGAAACAACATGTTTACAGTCTGATGCAAATACAAATTACTCACGTCCTACCTTAGACGTCCAATCTGGCAACACCGGCTTTTGTAACACTAATGCCGTGCATCTTCTCCTTATCCACTCACAGGGTAGGAGTGGATTTGTCCCGCCCCCAAAACACTCATTCTCTGCAGTGATTGGGTGTTAATTTAAATATCGCTTTGTGATTGGACGTTATTAGACTCAGGCTTGTGGAAATGAAATATGGATCATGTTAAAATGATGGTGGATTTATGGCCCCTATTTCAAACAGGTTAAGACATTTTAAGACAAAAAGTTTGGATTCTTAAAACTTGCAAATGTTTATATCTCGCGTAGTAAATATTTTAATATTAAACACAAACATTTATTTCCCCAGCACATGTACACTCTCTAACACCCCTACAATGGTTCATACCATTTTAGACACTGCCTTGAGCACTTGACTGCTCCACTTTGCATTGACTGAAAAGAGAAAATTGGCAAAGCTTTGGAAAATTGGCAAGCTAACCATTTGTAGTTCAAATAGAACTGTAATATATCCCTGCATACAGGGACGGATCCCTGCGTAATCTTGTGGCAGAAAAATGCTCAATGCAAAATAATCTACCAAAATAAATAAATAAATAATAATAAAAAAAACAGCAAAATTGCACAGCCACCTACTGCAATTCTCTCTGCTACACAAGACATACAAATACAAATAAAGATGCAAATTGTGGCAATCTCATACTTGCAAATTTTTCAGGACACTGTTTAAAAATTAACAAACGCAAGCAGATTGTTCAGTGAATTGTTTACAGGTAGGAAACAGGAAGTGCTCAGGTGCATCTTTGTAGCTTTTGGAAGAAATGCGAGCATTCATTCATTCATTCAACAGAAACAATGTGAAAATCCACAAGGGAATGCATGGGAAGTGCAAAATTAATATTTACTTTCTTATATAGCAATG
Source organism: Bagroides melapterus (assembly GCA_028566695.1). NCBI lineage: Eukaryota > Metazoa > Chordata > Actinopteri > Siluriformes > Bagridae > Bagroides > Bagroides melapterus. The sequence goes on from JAOTRN010000051.1 coordinate 17,531,029, forward strand.
TTCCCTCCATCCATTATCCATCCCACTATCACAATAACTATCAATATCCCTGCTGGGCTCAGAAAAGTCCATCACCCAAATAATTTTTATTCTTGGGTTTGTTCTTTATTGGTATACCTGCTGTTTACCTATAAATGATTACATGACCAATGGGTGCAAGTACAAGGTTAGTGTAATTAATAAAGTGGTCATTACGTGTATGCTGCAATTTAAATGGAAAAAAGGCAATGTTTTATAATAGCGAGGTCTGAGATCTTTATTTGTCTTTGTGGGAAATATAATTTCCAGATGCCAGCATCCCTGAGAGAGATATATGTGACAGGACCGCACAGTCCCCTCATCATATGAAATGATGGAGATGTGAATCTTATCCACAAATAAGAGCAGAAAATAAAATCCTTATACAATTAAGCCTACTACATAATGAGCCTTTCCGAAAAAGAATAAGAGGCCAGGGTTTTTTTTTTTGTTTTGTACCTGTTGCATACTCAGTTCATGATTTATGCTTGAATAGGAGGTTAATGCCCAGTTTTTGAATAATTTATAACTTGTGTCTATTTAAAAAAAATACTAGTTTAATTGTTCGGAAAATGGTTAATTATTAAAGAATTTTTTTTATTGAAATGTAGCTAAGACGTTATAGATAAATATAGGTGAAGGCAAGACAAAGGTTTTATGAAAATGGTTTCACTCTGTGGGCTGTAACTTCATGTAGATTATAATAAACCGATCAAGCTCTTCACTCTGTGTTGAAGTGGTCTGTGTAAATTGAGAGATAATTTTTATACCCCACAGAGCCTCTCCTACAACCTGTCCATCAGCTCCTGCTGTGTCGCTTATGCAGTCATCTCGAAGCAGCCTCGTCGATGTGTCTGCATGTCTCGCACTCGGCGGACGGACTGGATCTGTGGATGGTTGGCTCCCCATTCATTCCAGTGCTTGTATGGGCCACACTCAAACAGGTACTGGTATCCACGATAGCCAGGGTACTGGTACCCAACCCACCTAATACAACATTCGGACTTTTAATTTGTGAGGGTAATCTAGTACTGAGTATAGCACTGAGGTAGATTTTAAAGACGCTTGACCTACGTTCCTCCGGAGACCTGAACGCTTGCTACTCTGTCATAGAAGCCATAGGACCACATACTGGGGATGTCCTCATCACAAACCTCCATCTTACGACCCTCAAAGTTTGCACACTCATACAGGCAGATCTTATGATCCTGGGGATCCTGTAAGGAAACAGGAACAGATCCAATTTTTCCATAATCCATTGACTATCTAAAACTATATATAACATAATAGTTTGTCAGATGAGTTTCACTATATTCCTAGCTTCTCAAGCTTCTATAGATTAAAGCTAAGCTAAGCTAAATTCAAACCAAAGCTAAAAATATTATTAATCAGATCACTATATCATTTGCAAAGCTATTTGTGATACATCTTCTGCCCAAAGGAAACGTCACCAAAATTGTAAATCTGTCATACAGCAAGTTATGTCAGCATTTTTAAACCTAAACTGATATCAGTCTAGATTCAAATTGGAAAAGAGAGGGAAACATACTAGTATATCTAAAAAAAACCCCAACCCAAATATGTAACAACTAAAACAACAAATTTTGATTGATTAACCATCATAAGTAGCCCTTCCATATAACCACATAACACCATTCATTAACAGCGTTTCATTTATTGACTACATCTTTCACCTTCGGAATTTTACTTATGGTTTGTAATATTAGGTAAGGGAGCCTTAAACCCCCGACACAAAAAACAAAACAAACAAACAAACAAAAAACTCCCAGATTATTGAAGTTAAAAACTAAATCTTAAATTATCTGCATCATCACACTAATGACCAGGTGAAAATGAGCTGACAATCTCTTGCTTCTAATTCACCCACCATGCGGACTGGCCTGAGTGACATCAAACAATCACAGCGGTGGCTATTGGACCAGGTGTCCCAGCGTGGATACTCTCCCTTCTCCAACATGAACATCTCACCACGCATGTCCTGCTGTTCGTAACCCACCCAGCTGAAACCGTGGAAAAACACGCTGCATATTCACATACATACAATACAGTGTTGCACTAAAGAACAATCCAGAGCCTCTAACTATAGGTCGACGAAGATTATTTGGATTTTGTTTTTAGTGTTTGGTGTACAGATCAGTATAACACTGTATAAGTGACTGGCTTGGCTACAGACTTACGGGCCACACTCCACTCTGATGGAACGCACACGATCAAAGCCCTTAGCGCAGATATTGCGACACTCGCCGTTCAATTCCATACAGCGTCCTTGGAAATTCTCACACTCGTACAGATAGATCTAGTCATACATATAATACGAATCAGACTAAACTATTTAGCACACACCTTGCATGCTTTTCAGTCTTACGTTGAAGTGAACTGAGCAAGTAAGTAATAAGAAATAAACTCATTTACTGCTAGTAAAGAAGAATGTTGACTTACTTTGTATGTGTGCATCCCCATGGCAGAACGGCTCCCGATACTCCCCTGCACGGCGGTATGAGACATGACTGAGGCTGCAGAAACAGTGAACAAGTGAAATAATTGAAGCACCGTGATCATTTTATCACCCTGTTAAAAAGGGGAAAGTTCTCTGATGTTAATGCAGCAGTAAACATTGTTTATATCGCTAGCATTACTAGCCCTCTCCCATAGGAGCTCAAAAAACATAATCTTGAGTTAACTTCTTGAAATCTAGTCAGTTTTAATTGGGTGAATGAGTCACGTGCCATACAGATAGAAACAATTAATCAATTGACAACTCAGTTGTCTTGTCATCTGTGTGAACTATTTAAAAAATTATTTTCTATTTATTCCAATTATTTTCTTTCTCTTAAGACTGTCTTCATCCAAAGACGATTTTCCGACAACGACATCATCCAAAGACAAATCCATATTTAAAAAAATGGAGCCATATTTGCTTGAATAAATGTACATTTTTTACAGGTTCAATACGACACAAAGTTGTGAAAATATTAGCACTCAACTGGCACAGATTCAGCTATCTATCATAAAAAAGGATTTTGTCTTACTTTAAATTATTTAGTAACTCGGATCACTGTTTGAATTCTGCACTCAGCCCCTTAAATAATATTGGATTACATGGGTATCCATCTACCCCACCTGAATCTCACCAAAACACTGTAGTCAAGAAGAGAGCGTTGGAATGTAAGAGAGGTGCTGGCACAGGAAAAGATGGCAAGGCCCAAATGAAGCTCTGTTTCCAGCCACAGGGAGGGTTTTATATATATCTATATATACAAACACACCCCGGTGATGCACCTGAGCCAGCACACACCCAGACCATTGGATAAAAGTGTTGGCGTTTAGGAGCTGACCTTGCTGACTCTGTTTGATGCTTTGTTCCAGGACTCAGCTGGACACGCACCAGTGTCAGCAAAAAGCCGGTCCACACCATAATTCCCAACATCCTACTCCCTCCCTCCCACTATCCCCCAACCCTTCATACAGTACCTCTCTCTCTTTCTATCCATGTAGGATTGAGTACAATATGCTGACTTTAGTGGGCTAGTCTCAGCTCACTCAGTGGTGTTATGTGTATTTATGTGTACTGCTGGACTGTTTACAGTGTTTTTTGGCCTCTGGATGCTATGACCTTGACTTAAACAGAAAATACAGGACAGAATAAATCAAATGATTTGACAAGAATCACTTCGAATCGCTGCTTGAAGCCAATTTTCTGCCACAATGGCAGCATTTTGTCAATGAAAAATAAACAATGCCTTCAAATTCAACAATATATTAAAAAATAATGTGCTTCAAATTAAAAGAGCTTATTTACTGCACATCATCTCACTTTTCTTTCCACCATGTCACACTCCTCCTCGTGTTCCCCTCTAGCCTTGTCCAGCAGCCTGTTTAGCATAAAATCAAAAGAGTGGGCAGGACATGGATTTTGAATGGACAGACATGTAAAGGCTTACGTGTGCGTGCGTATGTGTGTGTGTGTGTGTGTGTGTGTGTGTGTTTGTCTGTGTGCACACATTTATGTGTGGGAGTATGTAAGAACAGGAGGTCAGTTGAAGTGCTGCGTGTCTGAGGGTTGAGAGTGATAAACAGAAGGTTCTCAGCGAATGCTTGTTTATAATAATTCTATATCCTGCCAGTTATTTTAGTAAAAATATAAACATTAGATAAAATACCAGCTTTATTTGCTTTGGTGATAAGGGTAATATAGGAATACAGGAAATAGTGTTGGTAGAATGATCTCTAACTAGGACAGACTCCCTCTGTGCGGATGTGGATCTTTCACTTGACAAAACTCTCATGTGTAAAACTATGTATGTAAGCGACTGGCCTGGCAGGGTACGGCAGTGGGCACTGTGCCTTTCTGGCAGCCGGTAATGCGGGCTGTGCAAAGCCAGTGGCTCAGGTGCGAACAATGAGGCCTGGAGCAAAGTGCTGACCGTTGGTTGGCCTGTGGCCTAGCTTTGCTTTCAGCCAAGCCATGTATAAATAGATCCCAGTTTGAGGTCAGGACACCATTGTGTGGAGCCCCTTGACAGCTATTTATTAGGTAGGTCAGGTAAGCTGTACATCTCAGTCCTTTCAGTCACTTGTGTCAATTAATATTCAACTTGCAAAAATCTTTGATATGGAGGCACCATAGCACAACACAGTGTTCCTCATGGACCAATACAAACACACCATGCATGCATCTTTATTTTCTTTATTATCTTTATTTTCATTTACTTATGAAATTTGACATAATCTGGATAATTTAATGATTTTGCTGTAATATTTAGTTAATACAGATTACATCTTGATCATCTCAAATGCATTCTGAATGTTGATCCTGTCTTGTGTGTTTGTTCTTTTATTGCATAATCAGAGAGAGAAACAGTGTGCTTGTGAAATCTGGCTAGTTAGTGCAATACTGGTATTTATACTGATATTTCCTATTTTAGGCCTTAGTAAATGCATTACTAGCTTAATGCAAAAAAAAAAAAATACATAACCCTATGCATGTTTTCTTTACCTTACTGTGTGTGTATGCGTATTTGTTTGTGTGTCTCAGGTCACTTACTCAGTATTGAGGTACTTGTAAGTATGGCTCAGACAAGCCCAACACCAACAGGACCATGGAAGGTGATTCTGTAGTGATCTTGCAAATATACTGAAATAAAAACAGACTTCATTTATTTTTCATAACCTGTAACATTTTACTGTCTAGATCACAATATATGACCAGGAGAACTTCCAGGGCAAGCACATGGACTTCACTTCTTCCTGCAAGAACATCATGGAGAGTGGAATTGACAATGTTCGTTCACTGAAGGTGGAGTGTGGAGCGTAAGTCCTGAAGACTCACGCTGATATTTGTTTTCTAATCAAACTAAATTTGCTGATGAGTGTGCTTCATAACTTTCTTGTATATTTGTACGCTTTGGTAGCTGGGTGGGTTATGAGCACTCCAGTTTCTGTGGGCAGCAGTTCATCCTAGAGAGAGGAGACTATCCTCGCTGGGAAGCATGGAGTGGCAGCAATGCCTACCATATAGAGAGACTGATGTCCTTCCGCCCAATCTGCTGTGCTGTGAGTCTTATATACTGATTTTGTAATAAACAGCTAATTTATTGTTCATCATTCAAAATGCTAATCTTATAGAAAACTAATATACATGTATAAATAAAATGACAGCATACTGCTCGTGTTGGATTGGATGCACAAACATGAAAAGACTACTCTGATATTTGCAGAACCATAAGGAGTCAAAGATCACAGTCTTTGAGAGAGAGAATTTCATTGGACGCCAGTGGGAGATAAGTGATGATTACCCTTCTCTTCAGGCCATGGGCTGGCCCAACAATGAGATCGGATCCATGCAGGTCCAAAGCGGGGCGTAAGTCATTCATTCTTTTGCTTCTATACTCCCTTTTTCCTTTTGTATTTCCTCTTATTTTCTGGAAAATGCTTTTCACAGTGTCACACCCTTATTAAAAAAAACAATGAATGTCCTTTATAGCAGTGTAATCCCTGTTCCTTTATTATAACAATTAGCAAAACATGGTAAAATAATGCATGCTGAACTATTATTGGTGGGAAAAGTCAGCATGATAGCACTTCAAACGTTTACTTTGATTGTTCTGTATGTGATGTTCTGTAATAACCTTATTGAAACTCTTTTTATGCTTTGAGCAGCTTTTGGTTCTTGTTAGTGCTCTGCTATATTTAATAATGGTTAACATAATGACATACCTTTTACCTAATAACAGTTTAAGCCTGAACTCCATAACGAATATATAATAGATTACTATTTTAAAATTTGGAACCTGTGTAATCCATTCCTAGAAAACCAGTCCAGTTTGTCTTTGGGAAAGTATGCCTACTGTTCTACCTCACTTCCTCACTACCTCATCTTATTTTAGCTGGATTTGCTACCAGTACCCTGGCTACCGTGGCTACCAGTTTCTCTTGGAGTGTGACTGCCATGGAGGCGAGTATAAACACTACCGGGAGTGGGGATCCCATGCTCACACCTTCCAGGTGCAATCTCTTCGCCGTGTCCAGCAGTGAGGACTGCTCCCGTCCTCACTCTCTCGTCCCCTCTCTCCATCCCATGCCCACCTTTATCACCTTTATCTCCTCGCCTCACCTCCTCATCCACGCCCTCCTTCTCATCTTCATCCTCTACCTCCTCCTCTCCTCTGCACTTCCATTTCTGCTGTGACCAGACCATTTATGGCACAAGCTTGAAATCTGGTGCTACATGGCAAAGTGTTAAGTGCTTTGCTCTTGCCATTTCTAAAAAGATGGGCGTAACAGATCACAAGCAGGCAGTAAGGTGTGAATAAGGCAGTGATGGGAATTCAGTACTTATCACTGTCACAGTATGATCAATGCTGAAGTGATCAATAAAAAAATAAAAAACATAAACATACCTGGAGCATTTTTTTCTCTGTCCAAAACCATGAAGATTTGTTGTGAAAACAAACAAATTGTCTTTTACTGTATTTTAACATTATATAAATTTGAAACTGAATTTTAATATTAACTAATGATTTTTTCAGGTATGTAAGAATGGGTATTTTACATAGTTTTTATTTTTTAATGCATAAACTTGTGATAAAGTGAGCATAGTTTTAAATAAACAATTTTAATATTTTCATATATGCCATCCCCCACTCCAGAAAATTCCCACAACAATAAAAATACTATTAAAGTAATATTATAGTAATACATTACAGATACAATCCTTGAATTCAACTTTTTTTGTAATACTTTATGCTGTTTGTAATATTCACAAACATACACATAGAAATAGAAAACTGTGTTTTTCTACTGAGGCAGCTTGGCCTATGACCTTTGGTTATTGTCCAGACCAGCTGAATTTTTCAGCAGGATCCATCAACATTCAATTCTCTTTTCCTTGTTTGTCTACTGATGTATTGTGCTATTTTACTTACAAAGCCAGTTATTAAAGTAACCTCAGTATAACCAAACTGGGTTTGGAAGCATTATTTGGCCATAATCATTTGGCGTAACTACAGCGGTAAAGATGAGAAAGTGCTTGGTTTGTATTAAGCGTCTGGGATGATGGTAGGGAACAAAACAGCACGTGCGCCACCCAGTGGCCCAATAGAAAGTCTGCGACCTAGAGATCCGGAAGTAGGGTGGTGACGTCATCTGAAACGTTAACGCTACAAAACACACAACTTGTCGGAACTGACAAGAAGATTGAAATTCGCATAACTACATCCGTATAATTAAAATAATAACATTATTTTCTTGGAAACCGGGGGCGTAAGAATACAGTAGCAACAATAATGTCTTTTATGTTGGCGATAGTAACAGCTGCTGTTGCAGCGTATATACTTATTTATTACAACGTTTTTCGAGGAGCCAGGTGCAAAAGTAGAGCGATTCTGAACGGGAAGACAGCTGTAGTCACCGGTGAGTTATAATACAGCAACCTGACTTCTTTTACAAGTTTCACGAAATGCAAAGTTGCTGACAGACTGTAGAGTTTACTGTAGTTCTGAGAAATATCCTAGTGTTGGCCTGTAGTGAGCTGTGAAGTGTAGTGAGATTTGATTACTTCAGTTAGTTTGATGTGATGGGATTCCCTAAACAAATTTGTATCACAGGCGCGAACACTGGCATTGGGAAGGCAACAGCCCTGGATTTGGCCAGACGAGGGGCCAGGGTTATTCTGGCTTGCAGAAACAAGGAGAAAGCGGAGGCTGCTGCATATGACATCAGAAGGGTGAAGTTATTTCATTGTATTATCATAATGACTGCCTCATGGCTTTGGTGGTGTACAGTGCAACATAGTAAATATTGGTTTCTGTGTTTTGTAGGAAACTGGTAACACAGCTGTGTTGTTTATGCATCTGGATTTGGCCAGTCTAAAGTCTGTGCGTGATTTTGCTGAAACATTTCTCAAGACTGAGCCCAGGCTGGACTTGCTCATCAACAATGCAGGTGACTGTTGCATGTTTTGGGAGAGAAAGAGGAAAGTTGTGGCATTACCAACGTTCCACCAGGACCATGGTGCTACACAGAACACAGAGTTAGTTACATTACGCAACACACAACGAGGACTAATTACATAACAGAGTTCTGTAAGTTCTGCATAAAGATCTTTAGCTGAGTGAAAAGGTGCCTGATTGTAAACATAAACAGTTAGTAGCAGAATGATTGTAGCTACATCTAAATGTAATGTGTGAAAATTGTGTGTGCACGTGCGTGCATGTGTGTGCGTGCGCATGTGTGCATGCATGTGTTCATTTCTGTGCGTACGTGTGTGCATGCATGTCAGTCAAGTCTCTGGGAATTAAGGAGTCAATGGGATGTCCATGGGATCCACACACTAAGTAGACATAGTGTTTCCTCCTCACAGCTTCAGGATCCACAGTTTGGTCCAGAGCTCAGGAGTTATGTGTTACTATAGGTTTCCTTCCACTAATATGCCCCTAAGTACAAGTGTGTATGTGTGAGAGAGAGAGTGAGAGAGAGAGAGAGAGAGAGAGAGAGAGAGCGAGAGCGCAAGTGAGTGAGTGTGTGTGTATATGTGTTGGTGAGTGTGGCCTGGGGTTTGCCTTGGGTTTGGCTCTGGATCTAAAATGACAACCTCTGACCAGGTTAAAATGTTTCTCACCCTCATTTGCATCGTTACCACTCTTTGTCTTGAAAGCTGTTTTGTCGTTTATTTAGAACACTTCATTGTGAGATATAGCAGAGTAAAATAAAAAAAACTATTTTATCAAGGTCTGATGGAAGCAGGCAAAACCGAGGATGGCTTTGGCATGGCGCTCAAGGTTAACCACCTGGGTCACTTTCTTCTGACGCTGCTTCTGCTGGATCGGCTGAAGACATCAGGGCAGAGTCGAATTGTCAACGTTTCAGCTGAGCTTCATCGCCTGGGCTCTGTGGACTTCAACACACTCAGCACACACAAGGATTTGGTGACAGGACAGTCGTTGTGGCACGCCTTCATGGCCTACTGCCATAGCAAACTCTGTAATGTGCTGTTTACCCGAGAGCTGGCCAACCATCTAGAGGGCAGCAGTGTGACCTGTTACAGCCTGCATCCTGGTTAGTGATCAGATCATATAATACATTCTCTTTGTGTGTTCAGCTCTCAGAGTGTGGCTTAAAATGGTGAGCTCCATGATATGCGAGCTCCAGATTTTTTAATGTCTGACATTATACACATTTTTGGGGCGAACAGACCACAAGTTGTTCAGCATCACTAGAATGTGTGGGCTCACTGCACATATTCTCTCCATATATCTCTTTACTTTCAGGAGTCGTAGCTACAGAATTGGGACGCAATATACATTTTTGGATAAGGCTGCCGATGCTGATCATCTCCAAGCTCTTCTTCCTGACCCCAGAAGGCGGTGCTCAGACCACGCTGCACTGTGCGCTCCAGGAGGGTTTGGAGCCTCTGAGTGGCCGATACTTCTCTTCTTGCGCCCTACGCAAAGTCAGTGACATGGCCCGAGATGATGGGCTGGCCAAAAAGCTGTGGGAAGTGAGCGAGAGGATGTGTGGCCTGTCATGAGCAGGAGGTATGACGGGCACAGGAGAGATTTAGGAGAGAAAATGACACCAAATGCCTTGTGAGCAACAGTTTCCCAGGAGTTTATTAGGCCACCAGGTGCCTAATGTCAGTGTGGTGATATTCTGTGATCATAGATTAAAATGTTCCTTTTCCATTACACCGATGTTGTTTGCTTTAAGGACGTGAGCTTGAAATATCATTCATCACACTTATTATATTCCAGGTCGTAGTGTGAAATATTCCTGTAATTGGAAAACCCTGTGAACAGGGAAAAGTAAGAGCTGTTGGTAGCTGGAATAATAAAAATGTCATAACAAGCTAATTATCAAGTAATAACATATCAGTTATAATGAGCTTCTAAATAAATTTACGATACACGGTACATATCATGATATTTAGGTTTGTCTAATGTCTTTTCTTAACACAGAAAAGATGAAAAAATAAAACAATAGGTATATACAGTACTCCTAACCTCCACTTTAATAACCTGGACACTTGCCCTTTTTTGGTGTCATCCAAACAGCCAATCATGTGGCAGCAGCACAGTGAATTACATCATGCAGATACAGGTGAAGAGCTACAGTTACTGTTCATAGCAAACATCAGAAAGAAGAAAAAATTTAATCTCTTTGACTTTAACTGTGACATGAATAGTGGTACCAGTGGGCTAGTTTTTGTAATACTGCTGATCTCTGAAGATTTTCACACCCAGCATTCTCTAGAGACACGGAATCGTGCGAAAATCAGAAAAAAAGCATTGAGTGAGTGACAGATCTGTGGGTGGAAAAGAGAAAGAGGTCAAAAATCACCAGATTGAAGGATGCAGTAACTCATATATTTACAACTGTGCTGAGCAGAAAAGCACAAACCATCAAATGATGATGATGTGGACGGATTGGAACTGCAAAAGGTTCCACATCCTTTCCTCCAGGAACTAGAATCTAAGGCTATCATGGGCACAGACTCCTCCAAACTGGACAATTGAAGATTAAAAAGAAAACAAAACATTATTTGAGTTACTATAGAGATCCTTTCAGTCAAACATCTCAGAAGATGAGCAGATTTCGACATTTTCAAACCGGCTCATCTGCTACTAATCACCATGCCACGGTAAAAGTCTTATAAATTACACCTTTTCTTCATTCTGATGCTTGATATGAACATTAACTGAAGTGGGTGACTTTTTATATGCCTGATTTTATGCTTTATTCAGCTGGCATGCTCGTCTGATTAGATAAGTGAGTGTGGACAGGTTTTCCTAATAAAGTGGATTTTAAGTGTGTGTGTGAATATCAGTCATTTATTAGTGTAAGTTCAGCTCAGAGAAGTTTACCAGCTAAGAGAAGTGTATATTTATTTCTGTATCTGTGAATTTATCACTAGATCAGCTTTATCTTCATACCTCCAAGGCTTTCTGTTGTACCTGATATCAGATGCATTGTTATCTGCTCAGTTTTCATCACTAGGTGGCAGTAGCGTGCCACAGAACCGCTCCAGACCTACCAATCTTTTCGGCACGAGTGTGAGGGCGAAGTAACCCTAACTAAAAAGACATCTGTGGAGATGACAGCCATCGGGATACGGTTCTGCAAAGCTTTAGAGAATACCGAGTATCCGAAATCATTTCCTGTAATTTTGGAAGTGTGTTGTAGTCCTAATCAGTTCCGTTTTTATGGCTTCATCTGCTTTTCACTGACCTCGCTTTCATTTCCTGTGAGGGCTCCGTGACCAGACCAGACCTCAAGTCTTTCAAGGCTGAAAAGAAATAACATCTTAAACAGTCTTAAAGGTGTGCTATGATTATGATGTGATAATTTAGAGATCCAGGTGTGCACTACACGCCTGAGATCATTACAGACAGAGTCGAGACTCGAGGCTGCCAGGAGGTCGATGAGAGGGAACGTGTGCAGAGTGAAATCCTTTCTCAAACTCTATGCTGGTGGTATGATTAGGCTGTCGCTTATAGAAGCTAAGACAGACAGCCATTAAAAATGTTTGTCAGTGCTCGCATAAATCTTACAAAAAAAAAAAATAAACATTTATACTAGCGGTGGGAATTATGCTAAAAAATAAATCACCATGCTCAAAGACATTTCTATTTTCCATGATGTACATCATGATGTTTAGGTTTGGGAACAAACCGATATATAATTTGTAACCTTTTCCTACTTATTATATTTATATTTTCTTTACATATATTTTTTTTTAATTTAGATGGATAATTAAATAGTTAGATAACCATACAAGCAGATATAATACTGAAAATGCGTTAAAATACATTTTATTTTTCAATTTTAGAATAAGGACATGGCTTTAACAACAAATAAGGTGCTTCCGGTTCTGGTTCCATTTATAATTATTTATAAAATATATATCCAAGTTATTAGAGGATATTTTTAGATCAGATTAACAAAGGAAAATACAAACTTTGGAACTGTTCTCACTTGTATTTGTACTTGAATTTCACTAATATCCCAGTTTGCACTGTTTGATCATTAATGTTTAGTGTAGGAATATGTGGGCAAGCTGACACCCTAAATGCCTTCTTGTAATAAATAAAATGTATTTGTCTGCTGTGTTATTGTCTGAAGAGTGTGCAAACCTTTTTTTTAACCGTATGTTACTTAATGTAATAAAAATACAATCTTTGATTGACATGCGTTCTTCAACAACGGCTGTAAATTCCCTACAATACTGTGATCCTCTTTCAGTAGCTTAGTTGTAGTGTGTGTGTGTGTGTGTGTGTGTGTGTGTGTGTGTGTGTGTTTGTAAGTCTGTTGTTCGATCCGATCTCTAGATGTGACACATCGATGAACGATGCCAGGTGTTTGCCTTGGACACACTCCCAAACTCATGGGCACAGTACTTAACCACTGGATTAGTGCATCAATTAGCAATCGCTGCATGGGAGAGCCCTGATTGATCGAGAGCGCTGATGGTCGGGTGAGTGTGAGACAAGCTGGAACTTGTGTTTGCCCAGAACAGCTGACTGTGTACTTCTGTGTACACTGCTTTGGGTTATATCTACTAGAGCCTTAAGCGATTGGTAGAACCTGCGCTGTTCTAACACGTCATAGGACGCAGGCTGAGACACAGCTCATACTTCTCTAATACTACACTAATATGAAATTAGAAGTACACACGATGTGTGAACGAGTGATGTAGCAGAATCTCACGGCTCCAGGGTTTTACTCTTGAGCTTGGGTTAATGGTTGTGTGGTTGTGGATGTTCTCCCTGTGTTTGCATGAGTTTCATTTATGTTCTCAGATTACTTCTGTCCTGCCGAAAAACATGCTATGTAAGTGGATCGGTGATGTGTGTGTGTGTGTGTGTGTGTGTGTGTGTTCATGTCCGGCCAACACACACTGTTCCCAGGCTCCAGATCCACTACAAGCCTGACTAGGAAAAAATGAACGACTGTACTGTGTAAGCAATAGCATCAAGTGCTGTAAAAGGTCATCTGACATTAGCAAACGTAACACGCAACCCTCATATTGATCATATTTAATGTACAGCTTGTTCATTATGATTACAGTTTGGGAAGAAGCTATAGCTAGACATATTGTTTCTCTGTGATACTTTGCATGATGGGAAATATGATCTACATTCTCCTGGCCTTTTGTTTGTATTTCTCAATAACTAAGACCGTTAGGAACTCTCCATCCTTGTGCAGGCTATAAGTCTCTCCTACGTTACTGATAAACATCATGTGGCATGCCTGAGGGGGTGTGTAGCAGGTGCTGAGGGTCTGCTGCTCAGGACGTAGGTCTGTAGGGACGCGGCGTCTCTCACAGTGCAGTAACACGTTAGGTGTGGGGTAGTGTAGTAGGAGGAGCTGCTGACTGTGCGTATACCGTATGCTTGTGTATGTTTGATGGGCGAGGGTGTAAGTGAGCAGGTATTTGTTGACAATTTGGAGGCTTCAGATCCCGCTTATTAATCATTTTCCCTCTCTCTTCATCATGGCACGCGTCACGGAAATGCCGGTTGAAGTCGGTAAATAGAGGTATCCTTTGGGTCGTGTTATTTCCACAGGTGCAATTAGCATCTCCATCTGCTAATCTTTGATTAATAATGTTTACAAATACACTAGAGCACTCCAGAGAGCAACTCTCACCTTTCTTTCTCTTTGCCCAGCTCTCCTCTGCGATCTCTCTCTCTCTCTCTCTCTCTCTCTCTCTCTCTTTCTCTCTGAATCCCTCGTGTGAACAGACGTAGCTGATTTCTCCAATGTCCTGTTGTTTAGTGTGAGGGAGAATCAGAATGCTGAATTTATTTGTAAGAGAGGGGGATGTTAAAGGCAAAGCCAGCGCTTCACGTCACTTCTGCCGTCTGAACAATACGGAGGGACCGAGTGATTGATGATGCTGGCGCGTCGTTCCATGTTGGTGAGAAGCTGCTGGAATTATGCGGGGTCATTCCGTTACCTGTTTCTGTTGCTCACTGTTGGGTTTCTTTTCTCATTACCCTTTTAATTTTGCAGTAGGAGGTTTATAAGCGTACACGTCTGCAGGTATTTTATAGTGGTCTGAATTGTTTAGGGTAGTTTAGAGAAAAATGGCCTCTGAAAAAAAATAACTTTTAACAGCACAGATGCACTGAAGTTATTGGACCATAACATGTTCTGCCATATATTAACCCTATGAACCCCATACATGTTACTGATTCTCTCTCCCGATTCTAACAAAATAGGGCTGGAAAATTTATAGCAGGAATGTTCAGAGTACGCGATTGTTTGCTGCACATTTTCGAGCTACAACAAACAGACGAATTTCAGTCCAGATTCCAAATGACTTCCCAAATCTCTACTCCTGTACACTACATAGGGTACATCCCTATTTAGTGCACTATATTCTCCTGATGGGGGACGTTATGTCCAAATGAGAAAGTGAGGGAACACTTGCATATTTAGAGGCAGTTGTGGCTCGAGTGGTTAAGGCTCTGTGTCTTTGATTGGAAGATCAGGGTTCAAGCCCTAGTTCTGAAAAACTGCCACTGTTGGGCTCCTAAGCAAGGCCTTTAACCTTCTCTGCTTCAGGGGTGTTTTATCATGAGTGACCCTGTGCTCTGCTCTGACACTAAACAGATTGGGATATGTGAAGAAAGAAATTTCACTGTGCTTCTTCTTCTTACAGCTGCTGGAACATTAGTGATAACAGGAGCTATTTATTTGTCAGGGGTGTCCATCACATGAAATGTAACTTTAAATGGATAAAAAGTGTACAGTGTCATATATATATATATATAATGGTATGAAATCAGCCATCTTCAGGGTGATAACAATATACCATGGCTGCTTCTCTTACAGCATCTTTTATTCCTCAGTGTATGTGACATTTGAACTGTTTGTCTTCTGTTTGTAAATTCCTGCTTCTCCACAGTCCTAATCTAGTGATAGGTCATGTTTTTTATTGCAGCCCTTCATAATATGTTTATTAATAAGAGAATAAGTGAGAATAAAATGTAATGAATCTTGCAGGACCCAATAATTACTCATCTGCTTTAGCTGTATTGTAGGGTCGTTTTTTTTTTTTTTGTTTTTTTTTTTTGCAAAAGGGCCTCGCATTTTTCTGTGATTATGTGCTGGCTTTAATTGTGCATCTCCTGTTCTTCCGTTTCTGTCTGGAATAGACTTACACCCAGAAGTGCCAATTTGTGTTAGTTTTCTTTAAAAAAAAAAACTTGATGAACATACATTCAGTCACACTATTTAGGTAAATGAGCCCATTTTGCATGTCTGGCAATTTAGTGTAATTTTACGAGGAAGCGTAGCTCGCTGTGTGCCGTGCAGTGTGCTGCTGCGTTGGGTCGTGCAGGAAAAGCTGTCATTTAGACAGGAGCTGCAGCATTCGGCAATTGTTTTACTAATTGCCAATTAGCTACCTTGGAATAAAGTGCCATCCTTTGTTGTATTTTAGTGATTTGCTGGCTAACCAGTCATTACCGATGTGTTCTGGATGTTTACAAAAACATTAAGTGTCACAGGGGAGCGATTGTGTTTTCTTCTTCTTCAAAAACAAAAAAAAAACCATGCCATCCCTGGAGGTGCTGGTTAAACCAGGGGAGGAGAATGGAGTATTATATTATTTTACTCTGTAGGTGTATTTCTGCTTGTATCCTAAAGAGGAAAAGGCGAAGGGTAAGTGTATGTTTCTGATCAAGTCTATCAACGTAACAAAACGAGTTTACAAAACATATGTATTGTGTGTACAATGTTTTTTTTTTTACATCTATTCCACTCAATACTTTTTGACTAATGGATTAGCGAGTAACAAGCAAGACTGAAAGGTGAAATTAAGTTTTGCTTGCAAATGTAAACAGTGTGATAAATGATAAGTGGCGTTTTACTTCTACAGTATGGTGTGTAAAATAGGTGTGTTTTAGTGGAAACTGGAATAGATTATACCCACCAAAACAAAACATGTATTTTCTTATTATATAGTCATCTGAGACACAACTGAGGTCAACCAGTGAACAAGGCACTCTTTTGACAGCTCAAGGTTTGTGTTTTGTCTGAAATCCTTTGTAAATACAGAGAAAGCACGATTATTGATTATGCTCTGGTTAAACCTGGGTGTAAGATGGAGAATAGACGGATTAAAAGCAGTCTTTGTGTTGCATTAGGTTTTCATTCACACCACAAAGAATGAGCTATGTTGATTTTTTTTTTAGAGGATGTATGTGTTTGCACTTGTGCCTTCTCCACTAACATAAGGCCCAGATGGACAAATATCAACAAGACTCCGGCGTTAGAGCTTCGGCAATGGTGCTTTTGTGCTCTTTTCTCCAGGGGGCTAAATCTGTTAATTAATGAGAATGGTTAACTAACTCCTCTTGGCTCTGACAATTACAAGAGCCTGCCAAAGCAACGGCACAGACAGATGTGTGAGCCAGTCGGACGGAAAACAAAATCGACACCGGCCTGCTCCTGCGCTGCAAAATGTGCAGTAAGTCATGTCTGTTAAACTTATCATGCCACTCCGCGTCTTCCCTTTAATTTGCTGTTAATCAGTTGTAATTGTGGCAGCTGCCGTGCTCTCACTCTCTGGGTCAGTGTGTCTCAACGTGCCCACTCAGCCACAAGTGCATTTATTTATAGGACGGATGTGAATCAGCAGCGCTGCTTTGTTAGTTCAAGTCATCACAGTAGAAAATCCTTAAGCACATGTGTACATGGGATGTACGGAGTTACCCAGCTGAGGCATATACAGAGAGGCCCATCTCATGTCAAGAGGAAAACTCAAGCTCAGGTAGGGATTTAATTTGGTTTGTGTACTACTCAAGGCTCTTCAGCTTCCCGGGACTTGGAGCTGTATGCTCGTCTGCAGGCCCTCACAGCTGAGCCTCTCGATTGTGACCCTAAACCTCAGCTAAATCCTGAGAGCTGCTCTTAGATCAGAAATTTAGATGATGATGCCTTTGAGGTTCTGATCAAAATGAGATCGGGTCAGCCCTGACTGATTAGATTTGGGATCTTTGTAGATATTTGTGTGTTTGTTCACATAGTCAGTGCTAGTGTAAACATTATTTTTTATTTAGACCTCAAACTAAACAACAACTCAACAAGTGCTCCAGGGGAGTGCACTGCTGCCCTTCTGGGCAGCTGTTTCTGCTCCGGAGGAGGCAGTAGAGTCGTCAATATCGACTGCTGGCCATTGATCAGCTTTATTGATCAGGATGGGCAGTGGGGCCAAAGAAAGGAAAGGCCTGCTGATCCTCATCGCAGCAATTGTTTAGGGTCACTGACAAATCCAATTGCCTATCAGGGAGCGATCATGGGAACAAACGGCTGATGTCGATGCTAGGGCCGTGCCCTGTGGTAGCTGTCGCTCAGCATTACTCCTGATTTGTGTGTGTGTGTGTGTGTGTGTGTGTTAGGATGTTATGCCAGGAGGATGGCATGCTGCCTTTTCCTGCCCTACTATATAAAGTTCAGTTTAGTTTTATTCGTAAAATGCTTTTAACCTCTTTACAACTAAACTTTACAGAAATCCGGATGTAGATTTCGGAAAACTCGGAGAACCCGATGAAGTTATAAATTCTTACTCTTCCGTAACTCTATTCTAAGTCAAACAGTGTTAAAGAAATGTTCAGTATAAGCTTTATAGTTTTTATGATGACCTCAGCAGTTTCTTCTGTACATGTCGAGTATACGGTATCTGATGCACCACTGGCTTTCCCATGCTCACTGAGATTCTGCATCCCCTCACTAACAGGTGCACACCATCAAAAAAAAAACAAGAAGGCCGCGCATGGCAGTGCCGAAACGAAGCTCGCTCCCACACCACTTATGCGGCCTGTAACAAAACAGAGCTTCATCCAGGCTATTGAAGCTGGTTTGCTTTGCCTGGCTGCTCTGGGTGACAGACGCAACACCTGGCTGCCGGGGTTCCCAATCAAAAGTGTGACTCGGGGCACTTTGCTAACTAATTATGGAAAACAGGAGCAACCTCACTTCATCCAGCTCCCCCCTTTTCAACACCCCAGTGCCTCTTTTTTTGGGGGGTGTGCCTTTGATAAGGCTTGCTCTCTTGTCAACAAGCGTGTATTTAATTAGTGTTGATTGTTGTTAGCGTGTTCAATAGTTATTAATTAGGCCTGGGAGGGGCCATTCACTTGATTGCATGCCTGGAGCAGTGACATCTTGTGTTGTTTCACACTCCAAACTACAAATGTGAGGGGCATAAAAAGGAGAGGATTTTTTTTCCTTAAGAATGTTTTTTTTTTTTTTTTTTTTTTTTTTTTGCCATTAACTGCTTTCCCATAGTTTTAGAAGAGGCAAGTACCATATAGGTTGACAAAATTGATTTGCATTCATTGCCAATGCTGCAATTTGGATCTTACCCCCTGTTCCCTTAGCATGAGCATCACAGCATGCCCATCTGTTTACTATCGATGAAAGTGATAATACTATCAACATTATGGCTTTGCATAATACGCTTCTTTACGCATTTCATACCTAGAAACTCCGACACTGTGAGCTGAGATGATCAGCCCAGGTGCACATATCTAGAGAGGAAAGGATGAGAGTTCTGAGAAAATTATTTCTGTGTATATGTATATATAATATGTATATTTTACAATATATGTGCGGACGAGGTCTAAAAATATAATTTTCTGTCTGTGTGCACCAGGAATTGTCTTGGGGTTCATTCTAAACTTCTGCTGTGGGGTGCATTTCCCGCTGTTCAGCTGAGCATATACTCTCATTCGAAGGCGGCACGAGCAGCTCTGCCTATTAAAATGTAAATTCCCTCTCGGTGCACCAGGCCCAGACTGTGGAACTCAGCAGGTGAAGAGTGTGTGTGCGTGCTTGTGTGTGTGTGTGTGTGTGTAAATGCGATTGTGTGTGTTGTGAACCCATTTTCTAGCATGGTTTATTTTTGGAAGGGCAAAATGTGACAGTATAAGACTCAAATTCAGAATGTTTTTAATATATGTGCTTTAATTAATGCCATGTGACCTGGTGAGAGAGATTACGTTTAGACGTTCAGTGCAAATATTAGCCACAGAATACCAGTTAATACGAAGATGTGATGTATGGCATCATTACTGACATCTTTATCATTGGTGTCACCTTTATCATGATCATGGTCATTTTTATTGTAATCAGAATTTCAGTTTTTTGTTTAGAAATGATACCAAGGACACACAACTGTGGAGCAGAATTGTGTGGATTTATTTAAATCCATGTGACACATTCAACTATACTGCATGCCAAATTATGAGTGTGTGTGTGTGTGTGTGCGTGTGTGTGTGTGTGTGTGTGTGTGTGTGTGAGATTTCTGTTTGTACAAGTTTTTATCTTTAGGGGGCCAAGGACCAAAGGTGTGTGAATTCTTCTTCTTCTTCTTCTTCTTCTTCTTCTTCTTCTTCTTCTTCTCTATTCCTTCTTCTTCTTTCCCTTCTTCTTCTTCTTCTTCTTCTTCTTCTTCTTCTTCCCCTTCTTCTTCTTCTTGTTCTTGTTCTTGTTCTTGTTCTTCTTCTTCTTCTTCTTCTTCTTCTTCTATTCCTTCTTAATCTTTTTTCTTTCTTCTTCTTCTTCTTCTTTCTTTTCCTTCTTCTCCTTCTAATATTTACCTTTTGCAGTATATATGTGTGTGAATATCTGTAGATTTGCATATGTGCTTCATGAAGTTGCGCATCATTTGTAATGGAGATTTCTTTTTTGTTGAACATTAGAATAAACAGCTACATAACATTCAGAATAATTGCATAAACCTCAGTGGAGGATTTATAACCAATCCTTATTTAGTTAAACAAGTGGATACATGGATACATGCATTCCTGTTCATATTGACATATTGAATTACTCTAAGTGTAGAATGTTTACATTAATGATTATTATTTGGGGTTCATGGTGTGACATGGGTCATTTAGCTGACATGGGCTTGGATATAAAGTGTAGTTGTAAAAGATGTGCACAGTGCTTCATAACAGTGCAAAATAATTGTAAATCTTTAGTACTACTTTAGTTTGGGCTCATGGAAATCATTCATTTATCTTCTTAAATACATGAACGATTCTTTATAACTGATCTTTTATAATGTGCTGAATGTATTTATGTATATAAAAGACAAATGAAAACTTTTAAAATTAAACTTCAAATGACAAATTTTTAGTCTCCACCATAGGTTCCTTCTCACCTGACATAATAATTATATTAACATCATGGGTTTTGACCCGAGGCTTGTGTAAATCCTCCAGCCTCACTTTATAAAAGGTTCACTTCTGAATGTGTAACTGCTTTGTGTAGGCAGCCTTCAAAAAAACGTTTTTAAAGTCTCATCTGAGCTTCCGAAAGGTTTCCTCTCCTCATTGAGCCACTAGGTGGAGCTGTGATCTTTTTTTAAATGATATCGTGTGTGTGTGCGTGTTCGTGTTTGTGTGTGCGGGTGCGCGTGTGTGCGTGCACGTGTGTAAACCTGGGAGTGTATTTTTCTTATACAGGTAGGTGATATGCTGTGCACAATTGGACAAGCGTATTTCTGAGACCAACCTGATAATTAGAAATAATAGAGCATATAGTGAAAGGCCCAACACAGAATTAATCGATTTCTCTTGTCGGGTTAATGTATGACTGGGATTTGTGCTGCAACTAAATCAAGAATCATTCCATTGGATTCAATGAAAAATACATTAAATGGCTCTACAGTCGAGAAGAACAAGGGTTTTTATTAGCTGCTCATTGGTCAAACTGTCCTTCTCTTTTCCGATATTTCAACATGTATTATTTGTTTCATGGAGCTGTTCATATTTAGGAGATCTGACGGTGCCAGTTTCTTTAATCTTTTTTTTTTGGCTCTGGTATCAACTCTGTAGCTGTATTTGACGGTTACACTTGTAATGACCCGTTTCTCGCAAGCTTGAAGTGGTATGATTGACTGTTTTTAGCTCTGGGAGATTGGTGGTATTGTGGCTTGTTTTTACTGCTACAGAATGTGAACAGGTACTGGATATTATCAGGCAGTATAATGTAGCTTAACTTTATAGCATTCTTCCCAGTAAATAAACATAAACAAGAAAATTTAACTGCCTGTGGTTACCAATTCGATCTACTAAAGCGAACCATTTAAGTGTCCTACATGCATAAGTCTTTGTTGAGAAATGGCCTATATAATATATGCGCTCTTCGAAATGAATTGCTGTCAATTGTTTCAGAATAATTGGCATTGATTTGGCAGTTAGAATCTGATTTAGTCAAGGCCTTTTAAAGCCACTAAGACTAAAAGTCTGGCTTTAAGTGTTGCCGCTTGTCCTCTGACTTTGGTGGTAATTAAGCCATGAATATATTTTTTGTTTGAATAAGTTTGTCAGAGAAAGTGGGAGGAGTATTGCTCTTTTATGTTAATGTTTTATAGCATATCGTTTGAAACTCAATCAACATACTGAATTTGATAATAATTTGCTGGCGTCAGGATTCATAATTGTCCATGGTCTAATGGTTTTTCTGCCTGGTCCATGACCTTGAGCTGAAGATTGTCCAAGAGGAGACATGAACACTCAGCACATCAGAAATCAACACAGCAATTAATGGCACATTAGGTGCATGCAGGCTGTGCGTGAAATCTTTTTTTTTTTTTTTTTTTTCCCCTCTCTGATCCTATAGAAACGGTCAGGAGCGCCGTGCACTACAGTCCACTGAGGTACAGAGAGATTTCGACTAAAAGGCATGGCAGAGGAAATGATGTGAAGGTCCTTCATAGTTTTTAAAATAGTGGTCTTTGCTCTTGGTGCATTGTTTTAGGAAAGCGATATTTTTGACTGTAATCATCCACTTTGGAATGCATTTAGATAATGACTAAAATGTCATACCTTGATCATTCAGAAGTGTGATATCCTGGAGAACAATTCCTATCATACAGGAGCCGTGAAAAAAGGCATTAAAAGCTCTTAAAACTAGTGTAGTAAGTCGTTGGGTTCTGATATTAATAAAGACTGAATTTTAACTCATTTTTAATTAGCTAGCAAAACTATTTGTAGACTTTCCTTGAGAGGAGAATGAACTTCATAGCAATGCCCTTGTATCTTAATAATTAAACCAGAACAGGAAACATTCATCAAGTTGACTTGATTAAAGGCTTTACCATTTTTATAGTCTCAGTAATTAGTTAAAGTTCCCTTTTAAGCTATAAGTGCTTTATAGTATGGAGCAGATCATGGCATTGTCGTCTGTCAGAACGTACAATTTATTCACTCTACTGTGTAGTGTGTCATTTATGGGGAAAATGTTTAAGATTTTTCAAATATTGTTAAACATAATGACACACACACACACACACACACACACACACACACACACACACAAAACATTGCTCAAGACTGAAAACGCTGCTTTACGGTTGTACACATTACACAGTTCTAGCCACAGGTAGGATATGATGGGATGTGTAATGTGAGGTAAGTTGGGAATATATTTTCTGTCATGTATAATATATTAGAGCTGGGCACATTAACGCGTTATTATCACATTAACGGATTAATTAATTAACACTGACAATTATTTTATCGCGCGTTTTTTTTTTTTGTTTTTTTTTTTAATTATTGTTATATAATATAAGTCCGTTGCTCACTGGCTCTGAATAAACATATAAAAACTAACCATTGGTTACAGGAGGGGTGGGATGATGACCAGTACTGGCTTGTGATAGGATAGGCGTCACCACGCCTCTCAACCAATGAGAGCGTTTGGGGGTGGGGTTAAGACTGCTGTAGCGCGCATACGAAACGGAAAAGAAAACAAGTGGGGACATTAAAATGGGTAAACGGTAAAAGGTAACGAACTCTTAAATGGACATTTTCATTTTAAATCACTTCCACACGGTGAAGTTAATAGAACCAAAGTTAGTACTAACCACTGCAAAGTTGAATTCTCTTAACACTGGAGTTTTTCATTAATGTTTAAGTAGAAAGAAGTAATTTAACTGCTACTACGTAAAGGGGATACTGCTATAAAAACACATTTGTTTTAAGTGTTTGCAAACCAAATGTTATTGCTCTTTAGTTCATATAGCAGTACATTTAAAATAAAAGTGCACAATACGCTTATTTGAATTCATTATTGAGTTTGGTTCATAACAATGTGATTAATCGGGATTAAAAATGTTAATAGTTGCCCAGCACTAAGAACATACTGATTGTTATGCAACAATGTTAGCATACGCTGAATTGTCGTTAATAGTAAGACATTTTTATAGTATTTGGATGAGATAAAAATGGAAGTAAAAGAGAGGTTAAGATTAACTCGGTTGTCTAGTATTAAATTAATTTAAGTAGAGTATGGGGTGTGGTAGTGGTTTGGGCTCTGTGTGCTGAAATAATGGAGTGGAATGGAAGAGAGATGAAGGAGGCAAAAAGTAATGAAATGAAGAAGAAGAAGAAGAAATGGATGGGATGAGCACTTAGTAGATTTTTGTGTTTGTTTCTATAGATATTACGTTGAGCCATGACAGATGTCTAACATGTCCTTCAATGGCTTTAAACAGTATATGAAATATGATTACTGTTGGTTGAGTAGCAAAACAGCTGGCAAAGTTAGACCATTAAAGGGATGAGAGGTGAATTACTGGATTTAATATGTACTATAAGAAGAATGATATTACAGCACAGTATTAAATCAACACAAGCACCAGATGCCCCAAGGCAAGGGTTCTCCAACCTTTTCACACAGGAACCTCTTTAACTGTAAAACAAATTTCATGCATCCCTTTAGCACCGATTTATTTTATGAACTTAATCCTGAAGAAAAACTATTTAAATATTAGGCTCCTTATTTAAATGTGTGCTTTAACATTTTTAGCTTTTTATTAGAGCAAGAGAACTTTTTATGCCTGAACTTTCCAACGTGTTTGATTGCAGTTTGTATGATTTAAATTTGTTTTTGATTTATCGTAGCTTGGATTAAACTCGTTCTAAGTTTAACAGGATAATAATAAGTAGAGTGTAATAATATAATAATAATTGTGGTGTGACTAGTGGTGTGATTACTACCTTAAAGGAAAAATAAAATCACAGACACATGGGCTATGCTTGACAGACCTCACTTTGAGAACCAATGTTCTAATCAGTTGTACATCATTATTCGTTCTTAATCCCACATTTGGTCATTCTACAAGTTTATCTTTGTAATGATCCATTAACCGACATTATTTGATTGTTTTTTTGCTCCCATTTTCAGTTTAATGTGTAGTTTATTTTTTCCAGGTCATACATTAATTGGTCCAAAATTTAAACCTGTGCCAATGTAGAGCTTCATCTTCAGCATGTGTTATATAGAACTAGAAGTATTTTGTAGTCTGAGCACCTAAAACACTTCAGTTTACGTTATTCTAATGAAAGGCTTCACAATTAAAATGTGCAAATGGATCTTGAAGTCAGACGGTTTGATTTTAAGCATGCTAATCTGCCGTTTGAAATGGGTTGCTATATTTCCCATCAGGATTAAAGGAATAACATGCACAAGCTCACCGTTCGACCAGCCCGTGTACGAAACTGAAAATTTGAACCCTTTTCAGCTGGACAGACGCTGAAGAGCTTAAAAGAAAAGAACAAAATGGACCATTTTTTGTTTGTAAGAAATGTCTGGAGTGGTGTCGGATTGTAGGATCGTAATTTAGAAAGAAAACTGAAAAATATATTTTATGTAATAAGGAGTCATTTTAACAAATAAGCGATGGGTTTGTTTGCGATGGGGGGAAAAGGTCTTCATTCTGTCTCAGCTGGTAAAGCTTTTAAGAAATTGAACATCCAAAACCGAAAAAAAGATGAGTCTGAATAGCTGTTTTCAGGCCTTTTGAACCAACAGTTCAAGTATTGCTGTTTGGGGCTCTTGCTGAATGGTGGACATCAAAGACTGTTGTTATTGCTGATTGAAAAACTACAAGGACTCTCATAAAAACTGAAAAAAGTGATATAAAAACTCTGCTGCCATCGTTTGAAACGTTCTTAGACATTTGCAGCTCATAGTAGTATATCGCAATTACTTTACTCTTTTACAGAAAAGAGAAAGTTGTAGCTTTATTAGAGCGAGACAGAGATTTACTGAGGCAACACCAACTGCTGCTATACATTTCTGCTTGACCTTCAGTCGTTATTGGACAAAATGGGTATGTCGTAATCGTTATTCTGTCAAAGATTAGTTCTGAATCAAGTCCAGATGATCGATAAAAGAATGAATTATTATTCATTAACTGGGGCAGTTGTGGCTCAAGTGGTTAAGGCTCGGGCTTGTTGATTGGAGGATCAGGGTTCAAGCCCCAGTACTGCCAAGCTGCCACTGTTTGGCCCTTGAGCAAGGCCCTTAACCCTCGCTGCTCCAGTGGTGCTGTATCATGACTGAACCTGTGCTCTGACTCCATCCTCCAAAGTTAGGATAAGTGAAGAAAGTATTGTTTGTTTAGTATAACTATATATGTAGTATTCACTAATATAGTGTATTTTTTGCTGGATTTGGTCTATTAGATCAGGAAGCCGGTTCTAAAATTAGCAGGATGATGGGTAAATTAGCTTGTTGGGTATGTAAATGTAGACCTGAATGAGAACTAAAACACTGCATCAAGTTTTACATCACAGAATTTTCCACTGCACCTGTCAAGGTCACCAGAAGAAGAACAGACTCTGTGTGGTGAGACAGTAGAACACGCTTGGTAAAGCTTGGAAAGCTCTATCTGCCCTCTTCCACATACATGACCTCACAGATATCCACGATTGACAGCGGAGAGAGAATCTATTGTCCCTCCTCCCAGAAATCATGAGCAGTTTCTCTCTCTCTCTCTTGCTCCACCCAACTGCTTTGTCCTTGTGCTACACGGAAATGCAAATTCGCATCGAACTGAATTCCAACCTTTCGAGATGAGATGAGATGAGATGAGAGACATGACAAATAAAAAATATACTTTTGTAAAAAAATTTGAACGATTAGATTAAAATGACTTGATAATCATTAGTACATTGAACTTCAAGTTACCTGGAGTATTAGCGTTACTTTTTGCTAGTTAAAAATTACCTCACGTTTTCTCTGTATCGTTATCTCTGATTATCAGCTAGTACTGGGGTCGAGTTAATTAACCCTGCGTTTGATATTTGTCACTCATGATATCAGAAAGTACATGGATGTGATCTGGAGTTATCATGTTTTAGTCGAGTAAGGGCTGATTTCACACTAGCTGTTTTTTTTTATAGAGAAAGAGCACTGCCTGAAGGTTTGTGATGATGTTAAGGAGAAAAAAAAAGACATGCATACTATAAATATAACAACTTGCATGTCTGCATCAGTATAGTAATTTTTACACACCAACATGCTAAAATAAAATTAACCTATCTTTCTTAATTTCTTTCTTTCTTTATTCATTCATTTATTTATTATTACTATATTTATTTATTTATTTATTTATTACAATATTTATTTATTTATTATTACTATATGTATGTATGTATTTATTTATTAATACTATGTTTATTTATTTATTACTATATTTATTTATGTATGTATTTATTTATTATTACTATATTTATTTATTTATTTATTTATTTATTTATTTATTTATTTATTTATTATTATTACTATATTTATTCATGTATTATTACTATATTTATTTATTTATTTATTTATTATTACTATATTTATTTATTTATTTATTTATTTATTTATTTATTATATACTTTTTGATTTAGTGGTGTTTGTTAGTGTAGTCATTCTAGTGTATGACGTGACATTATATAATATAAATGACTTGATTTTATAAATATTACAAATTTGTTTTAGGACTTTTGATGGTGTGTAGGTTGTAATTTGAGAAAAGGTAATTTTACTACTAATTACACGTGTACTAACCTTTTTTCCCCCCTCCATTTCCAGTCGCATTTGGCTTCTAGCCACAAACTGAATTATATTTGTTAATCATATAAAGGCTATTTTTTCCATCTACATTTTCCTCATGGCAAAAAGAATTTTGGTTGAAGTAGAAAGCAGAATGTTGAATGACAAAGCCCAGGAAGACAAGAAAATAATCATTTCTATCGGCCGGTGTTTGTTTACTCGGATGCCGTTCCTGCTTATATTCCCAGGAAACCGTTGAATATTTCTGGCATGTTATTTTCAAGAGTGAGGTTGACACCAGTTTGAGGTGATTTCTACAGAATGGCTCTCAATAATGATCTAAAATTCGAAGCCGTTTTCTTTTCCTTCCTCACAATGCTCTCTACGGATTTCAGACCTCTCTATAATCTCTGCTTTTCTCCCTTCCAACACGCAGACGTGCGCTTAAATAGAGCAGACGAGACTCTTGCCTTCTCGGTGCAGTTAAAGACATTGTGATTTATTTGTACTTTAATTTGGATGTCCTCCGTTGTTTGCAGCTTGCAGAAGGTTACCTGCTGACAGTAATTTCTGTGGTTTGTGTGGATTCTGTTGGCTAATAGCGCTCTCTTTTACTCCGTGTTTAGCCTCAACACGACAGGAGGAAGTAGGAAATAAACAGCAGTTCCTATTTACCCTGCCAATTTCGCTTGATGCCGCATGGTGTATTGAAATGAACTGGGTTGTTTTCTAATACCGTTGAAAGGCAGGGGCCGACAGAGGCACAGATAGATTGTAACAGGCAATTACGGCGGTCCAGCCTCTGATTAGAGAGCTGCCCGCTCGTCCAGTCAACCTGACTGCAGCCTCTTATCATGATGAGGCTGAGATTGGTCTGGACATTGTTTGATTGCTTTTAGACATATTTACTAAAACTAGCGCCTCTGTCAGTTTTACACCTTCCTGCCTTGCATACTGCACAGATTATATTGTTTTTCCTCTGTGTCTTTTGTTTGCTTTTCCTTTTTCTTTCCAAAAAAAAAAAAAAAAATCCTTTTTATCAGAAAATCAAACACACAGGGTTACATAAAACTTCATGCCAGCTGAAATAAACCTTCATAAATACACAGCAAGGCTTGATGTAACAATCGAGTCAGGTGACATAAGGCTATGGAGCTTTCTGAGTTTTGTTGCAATGACATGACAATGGAGTTTGTTGCTGTAGTCAGATTCATATGGGAAAAAAACATATTAGAACATTAGTAGTCGTATATAATGTACATAACTTAAGCCTTAAGGTTCAGAAAAAATAGACATATCATTGTGTCATAAGAAAGGAGAAAGTGAGTTATTGTGATTTTTTTTTTTTTTACAGTCCGTCAGCAACTTTATTCCACCAAACATCTTAACCACTTGGCTCAGATGTTATGTATAACTTTAAAATTTATACAGAAATGCTTTTTGTAAAAGTCTATATAAATATTTATTTCAGTTTGTGTCAGTTTTCATAAAGTTCTTTTGTAAGACCTAAGTAGGAATCTGGTAACACTATTTGGTAATTTATGGCAGCTAATTTATGGCAGTGGTGGATCAAGTGGTTAAGGCTCTGTGTTATTGATCTGAGGACCCCAGAAATTCCAAGCTGCTACTGTTCGGCCCTCGCTGCTCCAGGGATGCTGTATAATGGCTGACCGTATGCTCTGACCCCAACTTCCGAAGATGCAAAGAAACCTAGAATGTGACCTTTGCTAGCGTTAATATAGAGTCATAGTGAACTGTCATGGTGCTCACACTTATTTAAACATGACCTCTCTCGCTGTCAGGATGGCTGTAATGCAGCGTGTTTGAGCTCGGAGATCGTTGCAGTCGGACCATTTGAGACTTACGTTTGATGAGCTTCCCCTTTTTAAACTTGTGCGCTTGAGGCCGAAATCAAGTTGAGAACGGTTGAAAGCATAAAGAGCATAAAGGCAGTTCTTGTTGGAGACAGAATTCCAAAAACGAGGGGAAATGACTTCGAAATGGGAAATGTAATTTTGCTGTTGCTGCCTTTTAGCCTTCCTCTATCACATATTTGATTTACCCCCAATAGTTGTGCTTGTGGATATTATCTCGTGGATATCACCCACATAAAACAATACCTGACTGCAAGCAAGCTGTTGACTGCTGAAGCATGTCCGTAATGAGAAGTCATATAGCTGATGACACGGAGACTTTTTTTTTTCCCCCCCGAGTGAATGAAAGTACAAACACTGTCATCACCATTAAGGAACAGATGTGGACAGATGATGCATCAACTGCAGACTGTTGTTCAAAGCCCACCGTCCACTCCTGGTGAAAGTGCGCCGTGGTCAGCATGAATCAAATAGAGCTGTGCGGTGGAGTGCTGCTCCATTAACTGCAATATCCATCCACACCCTGCTAAGGCACTGTGCTGAACCGAGAAATAAAACCACCATAACGTTTATGATGTTCTCAATACGTTTATAGACTTTAGACCAAAATACTCAGTGTGGACTGTTTGTGTTTTCCTCTTACGTGTTTAGAGCAGATACAGACAAGACGCTTTTCACTGGAAATGCATAAAAGGGAGGACTAAGCAGCTCAGAGAGTTCGTTTCCCTATCACATTACACATGTTGTTAAATGCGTCTTAAATTTCACCGCCGACCTCGACTTACAGCCGAACCGCTCAATAGGAATCCGGTAACCGTGAGCAAGTGCACAGTAAAATCCCGGCATCTCGGCACAGAAAAGCCCGTGCCCTGATCTCAGCTGTGTGTTTACTGCTACCTAAATGAATCCTGAGCTTTTTTTTCCTGCACCACTTGTATTGAGGATAAAAAACATTCAAATTGCTTGCTGATGCTCCTAGTGACATTAAGTTCTTCCAGTAGTGGTTGGAGGTAAACTCGCAGCGTGTGAATGAGAGCACTCGGCTCAGACCCCACGACCTATCTGCTCACTTAGCAAACAAGACCATAGAATGTTTTCCTATCGATGTCCGTGTGCATCTGAGATCAAGGTGAGCTTTAACGCTGTAAAAAACCCCCCAAAAAAAACGTGTTCTATTATTTCTTGCTCATTCATTAATACGTCTTAATTAACACCGAATCAACAGAAGCAGCCTTGAGTCGGAACAACGGCAGCCGACAGACTCTACTTTTCTGTGTATTTTTTTTTTTTTTTTTGGCTGTAAAACTCAAACTGATTTCAGATTAACAAGTATGCACTGCAGTGTTTTGATCCAACAAGGTAGGAATTCTGTACAGGCATTGATTGGAATCTTTTATGTGGATAATTTGAGTCCTAGCTTGTAGCCCAAGAGCATGGTCAAGGCAACACACACACCCACACTGTGGACATCCCTGCTAGCTCGGTATTATAAATCCATTTAAAAAGATGAAATTGGGATATGTAACATGGTGAACTTACACAAAATAGCATAAATCTCACTTCAGTATCTGTATTATGACAGCTATCATAAAATACACAGTTCCCAGACTGTGGAAACAAGCAACACAATGTCGAATAAGTGAGATTTATTCATTTATAGTCTGAATGAAAATGCTGAAATTTTGCATTCTTTTTTAATTTAGTACAACAAAAGAATGATCCAATTTCTTTACGCAGTATTTTATTAAACAGACATACAAAGTGTTCAACGTGGCCACCTCCTGCAGCACGGGCAACATCTACGTACTCGAGAACGCAGACGCCTTTTGCTGAGGATTTGCCATTCCGAGGGTAAACAAACAACCGAACGTCACCGGAAGAACGATGTACCTACATCGCTGCTGGGGCAGCCATTCAAAACTTCGATAACTCCTCTTTCAAATGGTCACGGACTCATTCCATGACGATGCTGGAGAACCGAAGCGATGCGTCATGAATTCGGATCATTCTTTCTGAATAACCCTGTACGGTACATGCATAATACAATATAGAGCATGCAGGAAAAGTAGAATCTTTGAAATATTGACACGAGTTTCCGTGTATTTGATTTGTTTCCCTTTTGCTTAAAGGACAGTTTGAGCTACACCTCAATCCATTTTATATCAGTTCCACCAGAGTATCTGAATTCATGCTTTAACAGACGATATTAGACATGAGTAAAATCTTATTTTGTAAAAAGCTAATGTAGTTAGTATCAAGTAGAGTATGAGTATAAACCTGCGTACAGTTAAATAGGAACCTAGAAATAGGGAAGGATCTTGAAAGTGGCACGATTAATATTGTGAATATTTACTATTTTTAAATTCTAAAACTGTTTATTTCCAGAAAATTCACAGGTTTTCGACGAGGTCTCAGATTAATGGATCCAACAGTAGAATAGTGAAGAACAAGTAAATAAACAGATTAGTAGTTACATAAACATTGTAGAATTAGATTGTGTGAATATATATTACTGATATAAGATTTCTTCTTGTTTCTTGTTTGGAACGAAATGTGTTTGAAGATTTCTACAGCTACATGTGTGAGCTGAACAATAAGGATATCTTGAGTCTCGAGGCCAGGTTCCTGAATGTTTCATGTACATGAACAGCTGCACCTTTTTCACACTTTACCCTCAGATGATGAACAGAAGTAGTCAATTCTGTCTTTAAGATGGTTGAAAACCCTTTTTTTTTTTTTTTTAAAGAGTGGCTGTATAGAAGAGTATATAGAAGTATTATAAGTTGTATATTGTAATTATTCAGCATACAGATGTTTTTGGCTCATTAATTTGCAATTTCACAGAAAATGCATTCGAGGACAACCTGAATTTGTAATTTACATTAAAGGGATCAGTTGGTTTCTAAAACCAGTAAAATAAAGGGAAATAATTTGCATTGTTAGTAGAACAACAACATAGGAATTAGGAGTGTAGAGAACATATAGGAGTGTAGAACTGAGCCTTGTGGAACACCAGATATAAAATTATACAACACTGAAAACAATACTATAATACATACGTACGAGAGCCGAGAGTTTCTGATGACCACTTTACAGAGTGTAGACATAATCATTTGGTGATTTCTGAGACGATACTCGTGACCAGATAGAAGATCAACAATTCCAGAGGCTTGAGTAGAACTAACTTCCAGTGATTTTCCAGTACTAACTTAAGCCTATTTGTAGACTTGTTTTTTTTCACTAATCACTGATCTCGGGAACTTCAGATGTTACGAGGAAGTCCAAACAGCCAGCTCCTATAATATAACAGATATCCAGGCAAGGTAGAAGATGGTTTCCTGCCCTCTCCTACAAAATCATCTGACAGATCCCTGTGATTGGCTAGTCATGCTATACTTGACAGGGGAAAGAGAATATTTCATTTCTCCCTTCCTGAAAGCATGGTCTATTTGCTCTCTTGGAACCCTGGTCAAGGATAGCTGTGGCTTCATAGGTGATTTGACATCATGAGCACTTCTACACTGATATTCCATCATTCTTGATCTAGTAGTTCTTTCCTTAAAGATTCATTTTAGGGTCAGCTTAAGAAAGTGCTGTGTGCATTTTGACACATTTACCAATTATATTTTCTCAGTGTGCTAAGAATATGCCATGAAGTCTTTTTGGGGTGTGGGGTTGGGGTAAGAAAGAAGGAAATTTACACATAAATGTAAATAAATAAAAAAAAGTCAAGAATACTTTTCAGGAGTTAGAAAAGCTTACACTAATCTGAAAAAAAAAGGAAAATGGCTTTTTTCTCTGCAGTATTGAAAGTTTGCCTGGTTTGTTGGAGAATTGAATTTCCTCTGTGTTCTCGATGTGATATTGTTCTGTCGTATTAGGTAGCATGTGAAAGCTGGCGTCTGGAAGATGAAGAACGGGATGATTGCGAGACGAGATGGCAGAAGTGAGTTGAGAGATGGTGAGAGTCTGGATGAGAGAGGCTTGGGAGACTGAAAAATTGGTCACTGGAGGTAAAGATGAGAGCACTGTCAAATAGGAGGGTGTTACATTTCTGTCTGAAGAATGAAGCAGATAAAGAGTTAAGTACTTTCTAGAAGGAAAAACTGACCAAATGACCAGATATTTAAGCAGTGTTATTATTCTACTGGAACTTCTTGTTGAAAATGGTCTTTTTGGGATTTAATTGGTTCAAAGAATGGGAGGATATTGTTGTCGAAGACTGGAGATCGTCTTGGGTTTTAATGTATGCTTAGCAAATATTCATAAACGTTATCCGTCATGAATAATAATTAATTCATAAATTATTATCACGTGTGTTCTGTGGCCAGTTTGTACAGGGTTGTGCAATATCAGTCGGTGTTTCATGAGGGTCTTTTTTCCCTAAAGATTTTTTTAGATTTTCTAAAAATTCCGTACTGTTAAATTGAAGGTTTTGCAACATGAGTCATACAATATTTTATTCCTTAGCAGTAATCTCTTTAACTAGAATGATATTTAAATGTTCATGGCACATCTATTAATCTCTCCTGGCATTAGAGCGAAAATGGGACGATTTAGCAAGAAGTCTGCAGTAGCCCTTAAATAAATGTCAAATGGAAAACAGTGGGAT
The DNA here is from genome assembly GCA_028566695.1 of Bagroides melapterus. Lineage (NCBI taxonomy): Eukaryota > Metazoa > Chordata > Actinopteri > Siluriformes > Bagridae > Bagroides > Bagroides melapterus. The sequence continues at coordinate 17,564,899 of JAOTRN010000051.1, forward strand.
CTTTTGCAAGGCGTCTAAATGGATGGGTTGAAGGTAACACTGAAGGCCCACTTGAGAGAAAAGGAGTCTGCTCTTTTAAAAGATAATAGTAATAGCACATCGATTCTGGCATGGCGACTGGGTGCTGCAGTGATTGCTTAGTGTGAAGTAACAGAATTAAACCAGGTTTGGGTCATTTGAACCACATCTAATTACATTTCTACCAACTAACCTGTCTGCAGTGGATATAGATGTCAGACACTACAGGAGATATTTTACTGGTCCTGAAAATGTATCTTATTTTACATTACTGAGATTTAATAGAAATATAACAGATGTGACATGCAGCACCAATCTGTTTAATGATCTTTTATTTTTCCTAAAAACAGATAAATGCCATGGTGAAACAATTCATTCATTCAATTCAGTTCAACTTTCTGAAACCTATATTACTCGGAAAAATTAAATCGTGGATGTTTTATATAAGGTTGTAAATGAATATGAAGACATTTTTCTGAATGCGCAGAATGAATGTGTTCAAAACAGGAGATCTATGTCTATCTATCTGTCTATCTGTCTGCCTGTCTATCTATCTATCTATATGTGAGGTTGATTTAAATTAGGCTTCTGGAGGCAGGCCCACTATGTAGGCAGGTAACTAATAATAATAATAATAATAATAATAATAATAATAATAATGATGATGATGATGATGATGATGATGATGATGATGATGATAATAATAATAATAATAATAATAATAATAATAATCAATAATTTAGACCATTTATGTCTATACACTATAATTATCTGTGGTTGAGGAACTTCCAGTGCCAGAATTCACAGACTATTCTGACAGATCTTGTATTTCTACCTCTTTTCTAGCATTTTCCCAATATTCGTGGGAGCATTAAAAAAACCCTTCCATCCACTTTGGGTTAAAATCTAAATCCAGATCCAGATCCAGCTATTTGAAGCACTAAACAGATACAGATACAGACAGCGTCCTTGATTTCTACCCCGGGTATAAAGTATAGATAGATAAATGTTCTCAACATAAAAATGCACCAGACATACAGTGTGTTTTATAATGTGTCGCATGCAAAAGTGCAAACACTGAAGGATCAAAGTGAAGAGCAGGCCGGATGAATTGGTCCAGGAAAGCCGAGCAGGTTGCCTGGTTAGAATAATCTGCATGAAAAAGCCTGCTGTGGAAGCCAGGCTTTGACAGAGAAGCCCACCTGAATGACATTTACAAATTACCCCGCCAAAAGTGCTCCATCCCCTGACCCCTGTGCCTGTGTTCTGCACCCGGTGAGATTTGCCAGCATTTTGTCATATAATTATAGTAAATCCCCTGAAAATACACCCCCCATTTCACCCCCTCAACACACACACGCACACACACTTGTGCTCTCTGTCTCTCTCTCTCTCTCTCCCTCTCTCTCTCACACACACACACACGCACAAAGCCGCACTGAATAGTAATGTCTGGGTGCTGTCCACACAGCCGCTCCTCTTGAAAAGCCTGGGGATTCAAAACCCCTGAAAATAAAATAGGCAGTGGGAGGAGGGAGGAGGGAGAGAGAGAGAGAGAGAGAGAGAGAGAGAGATTGGAGAGGAAGGAGTGAGTCTTTTTCCTTTAATCGTTCATTTGGTAATAAAACAGTGAAATAAGACAATATGGAAGATTTTGCTATTATGTAAGTGTGCTACTGTTTCAAAGATACAAGCAGCAGATGATAGGAAAGTGACATATTTCGGAGAGATTGATCAAGCTTCGTTTGCAAATTGAGGTCTCCGCTTTCTGACAGTGATCTGTGCTTCACTCAAATTCTTTCTTTGTTTATACCCTTGTTCTTTTACCCTCATTCTCCTTGTGCGTATGCCTAGCATATTCACCACGTAGTTTTCTTTATAGCGTGTGTGTGTGTGTGTGTGTGTGTCTGTGTGTGAGCAAGAGAGAGACAGACAGACAGACAGACAGACAGAGAGAGAGAGAAATAAAGAGTGACTGAGAAGTGCATTTGATTGCATGTAAGACAGAAATTAAAAGGATAATGTAATTGAACAACTTTAAAGCGCCGTGGCTGTTTCATGTTCTCCTCTACAATGGACGTAATTTGAGTGTTGTTATCCATCCAAGCGTGGCTGTGCTGAAGGTCAGCTGTCTGCTCTGAGGTACATGCAGAAAATGTAAAACGAGTTTTTTTCACTCTTTTCTGCTCTGTTCCCTCTCCCTGCTCTGCCGTCTCCGTCCTACGCCAGACGTTCGCACGAAATCTCCACGTTAGTAAGCAGTGACGTGATAGAAACAAGCCACTGCATTTGACAGAAATGACTTTTTAGAATATTCCCTAGAATCAACCTTGAAAAAAAATTGGCAGTTGTGCTCAGAAAAAAAAAAGGAATGATCATTTTTTTTTCTCTTTAGTTTCTCTAGAGTTGATGTAATTAAGATATTCAGTGATAGCCAAGATATCCAAATGTACCATGAGTTAAAAAAAGAGCTCTTATTACAATATATGGCTCAGTTAGGCCAACATTAATTTCACTCTATAACCTTCGATTAGCCTCTGTGTAAGGCTGTTACTCCACATTAATCATACCAATGGCCTATCTTTTTGACCACTGGGCTTTTGTACAGTAACAAGCTCTCACTTCTGCCAGTGGCTCAGATTCCATCTGTTCTCAGAGAGCTTAAAAACAAAAATAATGAGAATACATTGCGAGTGAGGCTTTTGGGTCTTAATATGCAGGGCGAGTCATTGGCATTTATGTGTGCAATGTATCACTGTACCTCTCTGGCCCTTTAAGTCCATTGAATGGCACTCAGAATGAGGTTATTGTGCACACAAGGTAAACAAGATCATCCTGAGAGACAGAAGTGTTTAAACTAAAGAAATCTGGGGGAAAGAAGAACAAAACTATTTCTTCTTCATTAGACACCGGTCAAATTCAAAGTGGATGGGACGAAGCATGAGGTCGCCACTGTCAGCTGGGCTTTGTTACTATAAATTTAGCACTCTATCTACAACCCCAGCCCTCTACACACACACACACACACAGTTGTACATAATATGCAAACACATGGTTATCTGTGTCAAAGGTTATCTTAATCCACAGTTCAACATAGCAGAGATGCACTTCCTGCATCCTGGGGTGGTAAAAGTCCATAAATTACTCAATTAAAAGCACATTTACTCATTTATTTTAATTTTCATTTACTTGAAATATCTATAAAGCAGACAATTATTATTAACTCTTAAATGTAAAGTAGGAAATGTACAAGAGCGATACACAGAACGCACACACACACACACACACACACACACACACACACACACCTGCCTTATATCACGCTGATTTTGGTTACTGTTGATACGTTAAACAAAGACCCAAGGAACAAGGGAAAACATTAAGTAACTAGCAATTGCTTTCTTCCTAATCACTCAAATATTAGCCAGCATGATAACAACAAGCTAGTTGAATATTAATAGAAAATATGCTAATATCAGTGTATCAGATACTGATCCAATACTGACACTACTGAATCTCCACAAGCCTTGCTAAGTCATGTGAAATGGGAAAAATCATGATGATGATGATGATGATGGCATATAAACATTGTATAGGACATATTATATAAATATATATGTTTATCAATTTCAACTTGAACTCATTATGGAAACATTAAGGGATCAAATCATAAAATGTCAAATTTAAAACAATATGCTTTCAGGTTTTCGGGCTAACAACTCGATCTCACATAAACTGTATAAAGAGTCATGAATAAAGATTCAGCTGAAATAATTGAGAATGTTCATCAACTTCATTCTGATTCTGTTTAAAATTTAACCCGGTCCCTAACACTGTAAAACTTTATCTTATTTCTAGTCAGGTGTTCAAACCAAAAAACAAAACAAAACAAAACAAAACAAAACACCTATAACAGAATTGCACTAGTGGTACAACAGTCTAGCTAATCTAATCATCTACAGCTAATTCAGAACTGTAATAATGACTTCAATGCAAAATTTAGAACTGTAAGGAAGAGTCCTTTTTATCTTCACTTCATTTAATCTTTTCTTTCCCGTGTTGTTGAAATGCTTTTGCTCTGTCTCACACTGATACATTTAAACTCTTTGATTCTGTTCTCAAGCCCATTGCCTTTTTTTCCTCAAGATAAAATACGTGGAAGCTGCTTTGCAGACGAAACGTATTATTATTATTATTATTTATTTATTTTTTTCACATCAAAAGTTTCATTAATTATTTCATCAGGTGCGGAGCAGACATGGTGCAGAGGGCTGGAGCGAGACGGAGGACTGAGAGACGGGCTAGCCCAGCTCCAGGGGTTTCTGGAGTCGCTAGTTAAGGCCCGGGAGGGGAACAGCATCAGCGAGAGTGAGAGAGAGAGAGAGAGAGAGAATGATGGGAATATAATATGAAAATGAAAATGTAAATGTGAGGGAAGCAGCGAGCGGTTTTTCCAGCTGGCCTAATCTTGAGTCCACGGGCTGCTGATAGCGATCACTAACAGGAGGTCCTTTGAAATGCAGAGCGGCTCTGTGTGTAAATTGGAGCCACCGTGATGGTGCGACAAGATGACACGTGGAGTCGTGACCCTCTCGCCTTAACGGGGCCAAACCCAGCAAAGGTAAATCTTGCACATCAGACAATTTCATTTTCAGCACAGAGGGGATGAGTCGCACAATGACAGGATCTTTTTAAATGATAATACCCCCTCTGAGGCATAGCATTATTTAGGACTTTTTTAAATCTCACATGTGAAGTCAAAGCCAGTGGGAAAGCAGGAGACCTAAATGCTAGTCAGATATATTGCTTCATTCTTCTCCAAGTTCTTTTTTTTTTTTTAAATATTGTTTTAATGTACATTTCCGGTTCTTTTGTGACTCCGTGTGCCTCACAGTTGCCTCTACAAACCCATAAGCACAAATTTGTAATCCATTGATCCGATCCGTTCTTCCTCATGTGACCATTTTGCATATGGCACTTTGTAGCAGATCCCCTCAGAGCCGCTCTATTTCATGGCAGCTCATGATATAACGTATTACTTGTAAGCATGCTTATCCGTGTATTTCATACTAGGGCTGTTTGTCCACACATAAGTGGCAAGTCTGGTAGCAACAGTGGTGCAGCTTGCTGATACCGAGCAGGCAGGACAATCCAGTCCCATGACTTCCTCCTTCCTCCTTCCTCCTTCCTCTGCTTCACAATCATGTAATTGACTATTGCTTCAGTGTTTTAATATACACTGATGGAGAGAGACTTTAATACTCTAAGACTACAGCTGAGTCTTGGAGATGTCAGTGGGTATTGGACATTGCTTGTCCAACATCATTGAGACATTTTAAACCGGATGAAAGCAGATATGATAATGTGTTTGAAATGGACTAGAAAGAAGTTACTAGTATGCTAATATTTTGGGAAATACTAACTAAATTGTTTAAGTAAATATTATGGGATGGCACCAAGGAAAAATACCTGTGTGAGTTTCTCTCTCTCTCTCTCTCTCTCTCTCTGTCTCTTTCTGAACTGGAGTGATGTAGCTTGAGGTTGAGGGACTGTCCCCTGCTCAGAGGCAGGATTTTTCCAGTGTCTTCCTGTGTTTCCGTTTCAGGCCACACCCTCTTCTGGTATATGAATAGATAATGTTAGTCTTAGATGGTACCTCACTGTGTATGAGCTGAATACATGCGTGTTCTCATACGTGAGCGGTTTCCTCTCTTAGTCTAAAGACTGATTGAGCCCTGCGATAAGTTAGCACCCTATCCAGAGTGTCCCTTGACTTGTGCCTTGAGTCCCCAGGGACAGACTCCAGGTTCCCTGTGTAGGATAAATGGTACAGAAAATGAATAGGAACATCTGCTAAAGGCTGGGGATGTGAATGTAAATCACTAGTCATCTGTCGCCTAAAATCTAAAACGCTAAACTCTTCATTTGCAATGCGTTTGACTCACTGATAATGTCTTCTGAAATGTTGACATCAGCATCCATACAGAGGACAAATAATATTAATATTCTTTTTTTTTAAGTAAAGTCAAGCTATGCATGGTTTCCTGAACAAATATTCTTTTCACTTGTGAATAGATCACAATTAATAAAATATATATATAAAAAAAGTTTTTACTTTTTCAAAACTGAATTGCAAATAAAGAATGGGAAAAATGTATAATTTT
>JAOTRN010000051.1:17590955-17602014 GCA_028566695.1 Bagroides melapterus
CGTTACTGGATTATCATTAGTAACATGACATTCCATATGCCACCCAAATATAGGCGCACACACCACACACACACACACACACACACACACACACAGACACGTATGTATGTATGTATGAGTGTGTGATTTGTATCCGTGCCTCTCCCCCTCCTCAGAGTAGGGAGTGAGCCCCTCTCGTCTTCTGCTGTAGGGTAATCTTTTACACTAGGCAGAGGAAGGCAGTGGAGGGTGGAAATGAGCTTTTCAGCCATGTTCCCTCCCTTATTTCCCCTCAGCCTCGCTTTTGTACCCAGTGCCCTCCTTGCTTTGCACCTCTATTCTTTCAGCTCGCTTTCTCCTTCATTGTTTTGCTCTCGCTTTCCCTCAGCAGTACCTGTAAAAATCATTCAGTGTGCCTCAGCTGTCTACGTTCCATCCGCAGAGCAACTAGTCCTCACTCCGTTTCCCTGCCTGCTTTTTGTCTCGTTTGTCTCGTCTTTATTAAAGCCATTGTTTTAGGTCTCACTCAGGTGACCTATGCTTGCCCTCTAGGGGCTGAGACAAACCACTGCAGCGTCACTGTACACACTCGGTCCGTGATATGAGCGAGGCCGCAATCGTGCCTCATTCAGTCGCTCCACACATTAGAGTAGTTCACAGGGCACCTCTTCTTTCCATGTAATAATCAAGGTGTTCCAGAGAATGCTTTCAGCGAGATGGTTCCTCTTCAGTGCTCCTCGCAAAGCATCACACAAACGGGTATGAATATACCTCAGTGTGAGCAGTGGCTCAATGCATGAAATTCAATTTCATCTGTGTGTTTTTTTTTTTTAAGTGGAATGAGAGTATATTGAATGAAAACGGTGAGTGCTTCATAGTCTTTTCATACATTAAATGGAGGTTAATATGGCCGTTATGAATGAAGACTGAAATAATTAGACGTAAAAAAAAAAAAAAGAATAGACAATAACTCTCCTAAACGATATGCAGAAATGATTAAAGCAGCACTGAATGAACATTGTTCCACTGGTACATACCTTCATATGATGGGATGTGTTCCTGATTTATAACAGAGAATTAATGTATATTTAAGCATTTACTTTTATTTGTTTTTATTTATTTGTTTTTATGGATGGTGACCTTAAGTGTGCTATAAAGACGCTATACAAAGGCATATTATTATTATTATTATTATTATTATTATAGAGACACATTACATATTTTAAATGAAAACAGATTCATGTACAATGGATATAACAAAAATCTTCACACCCCTGTTAAAATTGCAGGGTATAGTTACAAGGAAACATAATTAAACTAAGATTGCGTATGAAGATGGAAAAACAATCCAAAACATTGTATTTTTTAGAAATAGCTTATAATGACTGTTACAATTCGACAAGATTTCTTCAAATTTTTTGGGTTTCATCTGAACGCTAAGGTCAGGGTCAGCAAAGAGATTAGAAAGAATGCATAATACCTCAGTTGTTGAAAGGTTGTGATCAGGAGAGGGATATCAAAGAATTTCCAAAACATGTCTATCATTAAACACCATAAGAACATCATTATCAAATAGAGGAAATGAAGCGCCGCAGTGATGTCACCAAAAACCAGATGTCTCTCTAAAACTACTTACCCGGAAACCTAGAGCAATGTTAAAGGAACTACAGGAAAATCTAACCACTGGTGATTAGTCTCCGCATGTGACATCTCTCATATTCTTCACACGGTCTGTGGGGTAGGACCGCTAGCTGGAAGCAAAAAAACATCCGAGTTATGGTCTGATGAGACCAGTTCCAAAGGTATGTTAAGTGCAGAAAATGAACACCTCACCGACAGTACACCTTACCCAGAGTGCAGCATGGTGGTGGCAGCATCGTGCTGCTTTTCTTCATGTACCACTGGGGCGTTGATCAAGGTGGAGAGAATCATAACTAACACTTATATAACAGTCAATTTTAGAGCAAAACTTTCACATATCTGCTAGAAAGCTGAAAATGAACTTTATTTTCACCTTTCAGCACGACAAAGAACCAAATCGACAAAGAAACGTCTTAACTAAAAGAATGATGCAGCCAGAACCCAGACCTGAACCTCACTGAACATGTGTGGCGTGACCTGAAGTGGGCTGGGTACATGAGATCCCCTTACAGTTACAATGGATCTAGAATATTCCTGTAAGAATCAGTGTCAGGATGTGCCACACTGATAGAGTCTTACCTAGAAACTACTGAGAAGTAATAAAATCAAAAGGTACTTCAACAATTTGTGTATTCATTTTTTTTAATCTTTCCTTTATTCCCTAAAAATGTTTCTGATTATTTTTTTACATAATAAAAACCTTATAACATTATAACAGGGTATGTAGATTTCCTCTTTCCATTGTTTCAGCTTGGTTTGTGATTTTACAACATAAGCCAGTATTATATGGACCAGTCTAAGCTAGTTATCAGTTATTAGCTATTAACTAGATGGCAAATTTATTAAATGTTAGTGATGAGCAAATTCTGTCAGTGTGGCTAATGTTAAATAATTTCCTGGCTAGTTTACTACTATACTATCTTGTATATTTATGGGTTTTTTTTCTTAATAATACAGAACAATTTATCATTCTACATATTTTTAATGGTTTCAGATATTCTGCTATGTGCTAAATGCTACCCAAGCTGCTGTGAGTTACAATGTCTTAAAGGGTTCAGCAGTGCCTCATTTCTCTTTCTGTCTCCAGTCACTGAGGCCTCTTCTATCTTTTCATTTGCCTTCATCACTGGCACTCTTTCTCTGTCCATCTCTCTCTCTGTCCACCTTTCCTTCACTCCATCTCCAGGGTGGAAAGCAGTGACAGCGCTGGCAGAGACAGAGTGCAGACGTCCAGCTTAAAAGTGACCGCCCTGTCCTGCAGCTGCACAGCTGAGGAGTCGCAGATCTATCATGACCGGTGCGGCCTGCCACATCGTGAGAGACAGAGGGAGGAAGAAGGATAGGAAGGAAAAGCGAGAAAACTGTTGCAGAGGGGTGCAGTATCAAAGGCCTGGATGCCTCTGTGGCTGGAATGGAAAGAGTATAGTAACGGTATAAAGGGGTTGGGGGGTAGGAGAGTAGTGCGGCTCGGCTGTCTCCGGGAAGAAGGGGGGGCATTAATCATTATTGGCGCACACCTCCGTCCCTGCCGCACCCTGACGGCCCTTCCACCCCTGACATAAATCATAATTCCTCCACAATAGATCCCCTCTCCGCCATGCTGCGGAAAAGTGTGCTACTCGTATTGATTTTCCCTTTTCTCCCCCTGCCTTTTCCCATCACCACCTGTACCCCCTCCCTCACACCCACCACCACCTCTGCCAAGTCATTATAAAACATTACTGATCTGAAATTCATAGAATACTAAATAAACTTTATGAGGGCGCTCTACTGTATTCCCCCCTCCCCTTCACTTCAGGCATTAGAAATGTGGATAGAAAGAAAACTAATGATATAAAAATTACAAAGCATGCTCCGTGCTATTATACCTCTATTGATTTGTTTTTGAAGTGCACCTAGGCTTATAAGAGTCGCTGGAGGAGATTAGAGAGAGGCCACAAAAGGAGAGAGAGAGAGAGAGAGAGAGAGAGAGGAAAAGATTGTGTGAGAGCGTGTGTGAGGGAGAGAATGTGTGTCTGTATAGAATCGAAGAAGAATAGCGAAAGAGAAAGAAGAAGTAATTGTAATATTTGTAACATCATTCTCCGAAGTTTGCACCTTGACCTCTGGGGAAATCCTTAGACATGATAAAGTACTGAATGCTTTAATCCTGAAAGCACTGCTCACAGTACACCGTCATTTTATATTATGTGTATAAACTGTTTAGTTTCAGCTCGGAAAACATTTTTTAGATATAAATAATCTCAAGTGTCCGTTTCTCAGATTGGAAAAAATGTCATTCAAATGATTTGTGATGCTCATTTTCCTCTGAGAAACTTCACCGCTCGATATCTCTTGTCGTCGTTGTGCTGTGAAGCTGGAAAATATTTCCAACACTTTTTTTTTATAGTACACCTATACTGAAGCCAACTCCCAGCTCAGCACCGCTTTCCTGTTTTAGTCTTTACTGTTAAGCCCTTAATGCCTACCTTACGTCTGAAATCACACCCTATTAACTATATAGTGCACTATTTTGGGGGATTTGCCATTTTGCCATTTTGTACTGCCAACACTTTCTCCAGCGACCAGACTCTGGATGTCTGAAAGCACAGAGCAGAACATTCAGGGCACTAATGAAAGTCCTGTAGTCCAGTGTAAAAGGTTAGCGTCTAAATGAATGTTATTAATGTTGAGCTCCATTGTTCTGCACAGCCCCTTATTTTCTTTGCTTGGAATCTACCCTAAAAAGTGGTAGTTAAAGTTAGGCAAACTAGTTAAGTTCATTAATACAAACTAAGGGAAACAAACCGGTATATCATTATTAACATTGTCTGACAAAGTATCTGAAGTAGCACAAGAAGATTATCATCTATTCCAAGCTTGAATTGAGTACAAATTTTTAGAAATAGGATTAATAATGATAAATTATTTCTACTCCAACCTTAAAATAAGGACTGCCGTATCGAGTTGCTTTTAACTTGTTATATTTTGCAGTCTTCATGCGGTTTAGCAGTAGATCATACTTTACATTTTTGTATTTTATCACCAGATCATTTTGCTTCTTTCTAGAAAAATTCATCTGCCAATAAAATACAGTTAAAATTAGTAACAAATGTGAAGAAATGGGTTTTCAGTAATCAGATATTTGGACTAGTGTAATCTTATAATATGGAATCCTGCTGGATTTGAGTAGATTTTAAATAATTCCACTTGCTAAAATGTAATTATGTTGCCAAACATTCAGTCTCGGTGTCCGTGTCATATTTATTTATATCACATCATTAAAAACAACATAAGATTGCTGATTAATAGATTTGTGGTCTGTCCTCTCATTGCCCCAATGATATTATTTGAATCTGGCAAATGTTTTCTGATGCTAAAATGATCGTATCTTAATTATTCTGCGTAGTAAAATAAAAAAAATATTACAGTATCAACCAATATAAGTCACGCAACAGTCTGGAATGAATGTTGTGTGAGACTTTCAGCAACAGTGAGCGTCACATCACCTCGAAATTTGTTTTAGCAAAACTCAGTAAAGGTTTTTTCCTTTTTTCTGTTTGTTTTGTTAAACTTTCTTCTCTACCAGACAACTGTCTGTACACTCGTGTTACAGTGTTAACGGAAGTAATATGGACTGAGCGACTAATATACCACATGAACGCTGCAAAAAAAAAAAGAGAAAAAGAAAAAAAAAAATGCATCCAACCAAGTGAAAATTGAATGTACTCAATTGGATGTAGTAGATTGTAATAAAATTAATATATATAGTGATTAAAACTTTTTCTAGACAAATTGCACTCATTGTCCTAAATAAAATTCTTCAAAATGGGAACTAAAAAGAAATTATTGCTAGAACACAGAATTGTCTTCTAATAGAATAAAAAATTGGTTTGTCCATGTTCAACATTTTCACTTGCTAAGACGTCATTTTTGCAGGGAACATGCTAAAAAAGCGTGCTATGACTTAAAATCGACCGGCATTGTAATCTTTTCACACGTTTTTTTCAAGTAGAACCTATTTGCACAGGCAAGTGGACACACTCAGCATACATTCAAGCTTTGACACAGTGGATGGTTTGTCTCTCTCAGCCTCGTCCTTTTTCAGCTGTCCTTCTCATTTCCACCTCATTGTTGCTTCGCCTTCATTTCAGCACAGGTCATATGTGTATGGACGTAGCCTGCACTTGACCAGTGAGAGGGTGGTGTGAGCGGTGTTCGTAGTGGCCTGGCCGGGATTAGAGCCTAGGTGGAGGGATATTAATGTAAAGCGGAGGGGACAAGGGCGCTCCTGTCCAATTACTCTGCACCCTGTCACTGCCATCCGGCCGCAAAACAACAGAGGAGGAAAGGATTAATTGCCTTGGACTCTGCCCCCACTACAGGCCCAATTATGGAAACATATTGGCTCCCAGCGTTGCTACAGCCACTGCTGTGCTGGGATATTGTGTGAAATTTCTAACTGCTTTCAGAGGTCAGGACGAGTGGGTTAGAGCAGGGGATGTTAAAAAAAAAAAAAAAGTGAGGGAGTGGAGTGTGTGTCAGAGTGTGTGTTATGTTGGCTCGATAAGCAGGTTGCATGTGTGCATTTATATAGCAAACTAAAAAAATGTTTTGGTTTTCAGCTCGAAGCTTGGTACTGTTTTTCCAGGAGTTGAAAAATTCTCATAGTTACACTTCTGAGTGAAGATAAACCTTCTTCTTACTAATGCTTAGTAAATGGCAGCATTTTATCTTCAACTTTAGGCGTTGTCAAGTTTGCACCTGTTTTTCTGGGCAAATCGTGACGTAGATCTACTGTATAACACTGTATATATATTACTTTCATACATTAATCCAGATCCATTTAGAACAAGACTAAAGCCATTACAAATTATGGTAAAATGTCCCACTTTCTCACTACCGATTAATACATCTGAAAAGAAAACAGCGGTCGATCTTTTAAATACAAAGCTGTATCTTCCTGAAGTAGAAGTCTACAACGTCTCCCACATGTAGACCACACAGACATCAACCTACACCGGCATTCTGACTGATGCAGACTTCATGAATCCTGAATGAAATTGGCTCTTGATGAATCTCAAATATGCTCTCCTGTTTCAGAGCAATAGAAATCCAATGAAACTCCAGCACAGCTGAAATAAAGCCATATATCCCACTCCAACCAGGGGATTGGGAGACAGAGGAAAAATGACTGCCGCATGGGAAAGCAGCAGCCGAGTGAAAGGTACCCCAAGATGAAGGAGGTAAGGTATCACCCTGGCTGCTGTGCATCAGTTCTGTCCTTTAGTGTTCAGGGAAACAGATTGGTGGTGTACAATCCCTGCATCACCTCTTTGCCTGTGGCACATCAGGCAGACGGAGAGACGAGAGTAAATCAGCTTGCTCTCCCTTGGTCCAATTTCCCTCGAGAGCAACAGCCAGGCCCACTCAAATCAGGCTTTTAGACACAACATCTTACAGGAAGCAAAAAGAAACTTTTTTCACCTTTTTACAGTGGAGAACACAATCGGCCGTTGTGATGGGTCTTTGGATTCCATACGTTAACACAATGAAGAACACCACACAGCTTTTTTTGGCCCTGAATTGATCTTTTTTTTTTTTTTTCTTCATTGCTCAGAAGAGTGTATGAGGATGATGGCTGCTGTTTGGGCAGGCTGAAAGCTCTCTGCCGCTATAGTGACTAAGCACCCTCTCCTGTGACTCCATGCATACTCTAATGTGAATAATGTTTCTCCTCAAAGTCTCTGGTAATAAATGGAGTGCCATTCGGCACAATGGCAAAATCAGGGCCCGTATTGATTAACTCTCATCATCGACTTACTCCCACTTCCATGATTTATGATTGTCTGTTATTTTTACATTAGCCATCAAATTCATCTTGTCTTTCCTGGCCAGGGTTGGGCTGAGCAAACAGTAAACATTTTGAATGCGTGCTTTGGTTCCCAGTGCCGGTCCATTAAACGTGCTACACTCCCAGAGCCTTCCACGGCCCCTCAAGGCCCGAACACTGTTTGCTCTCGTATGACTGTGTGACTAGAAATTTAAGTATATATTATAATAAAATAAGAAACACACTGTGAAGAATTTCTGTGATTTCTATCTAAAATATTTTGTTAACATTCTAATATTTCACAGGTATTTAAAATACAATCAGTTTATTTAAAGTGCCCAGTTGTATAATAAACTCTTACACTTATGACACTTCTATTCCAGTAATTCAACAGTATCATAAAAACAAAATTATTTCATTATTTTATTTTCATTATTCATTTAGTTTCTTATTGTGTGTTTATATGGGTTTATTCTTTTGGTAAATTAAATGTATTATTTCATTTTAGAATGGATTCTGACTCTGGAATTTTGAATCTTTTGAATCAAATTTATTTAAGATAAAAAGAAAACAGCAGGTCTGTCCAATTGAGGTGGAGATTTGAACAGATATATATTCTTACAAACATGTAGCGTGAAATGCAGATTGCGCTCTACAAAAAAAATATATGGCACGATTGCTTTGAAAGTTTTAACGGTAGACACGTTACAACTAAAAAAATTCTTCTCATAAAAAAATTCTTCTCATATCGCTTTGCTTGTATTTCCTTATTTGTAAGTCACTTTCGGATTAAAGTGTCTGCTAAATGAAAATATAAACGTATATGTTTTAAGTGTACAGTAAAAAAATGATCCAGAAGGGACAATAAAAGTTGATTGGTTCTCAAATTCTACAGCATTCTTTCACATTCTTTCCTGATCACCTTTCCTGATGCTGCACTGTGTAGGTTTATTATTATTATTATCTAGAATATGCTGTTTTCAGTTTGCGTTTTAATCTGCTGAACATCGGCACAGGTTTGATTGATCCGAGTCTTCCTTTTTGTTCATGAAGCTACATGATGATAGACTTTAAATCGATATAATACTTAGTTCATGGCTGATGTACCTGAGGTTTTATTACATTACATCTGCTGTGGAAAATTTACTCTATTTCAAGAATTATAAATTGCATTATGAAGTGTGTAGTGCAATTCCGTCTCTTAGTTTAGAACTTTATTTGCCTTCTACAGTTACATTGAATTTTTTGTGGCTTACAGAAGGAAGAAAAAAAAAAAAAGAACCGGATATCTTAACTCTATAACAGTCCTTATTCCTGTATTTATGAATTTCAAAATAAACCATAACATGTCTCCAAGACCGTCATTAGCCATGATATGTCCGATGCCTCCGACTGTGAAAACTGCAGGTTCCTTTTTTCCCCCAGATCAAGATCTTGTACTGTAAATGTCAAGGTATGCACTGAAATCTAATAGTAGTCTTCCCTTCTTTGACAGCTGGATCTTTAGCCTGTAGCTTAAAAAGATAATAATACCCGTGAATCACTGGTGTCTTGGTAGTATTGTGTACTGTAATAGAGTTTATGGTAAGGATGTAATCTGCTAGTGAACATTGCTATCGGGGTCAATAGTGGCCTGTAATGCTGGATTCGACGATATTTTCTGCTTCGATCTGCTGATATTATGATTGTGTGAATCTTGCCTGAAACAATACATGGCTAATATTCGAACGCAGTACACAACTCGCCAGTAGACGTTCCATTTACTAGGAGTTGTGTTTGTATGGGGTCTTCCTTATTATCTTATATCCAGAGCTCTAATATCAGAGACAATAAAGACAGAAAAGGTTGCAGAGAAATGGTCAGAAATGGCAACAGGAAATGTATTGTGTCACCAAAGTGGCCAAGAAATAAGCAACCCTTTGAGATCATTCCAAAACTGGTCCAAATACCAGACACCAAATACCACCAATGCAGTGTATAGTTTGTGGACTGAAATTGGCCGAGCTGTACACGTTCAGTCTCAATGCTCAGAGGCTCTGCTTTAGATGAGTTTGTTGCCACGACGATATTTGTATGTAAAGAATTTGTAAGTATGAGCGATCATTAGCTCCGTTACTGAGTTGTTATCAGGAGTAGGATTAGTGGACTCTAGTTTTGAAAAGCATCAGCTCCAATATTACTGAAATTCTATTAGAATATTTTGAGACCTATTTCAATAGAGACTTGTGTAGACTTTGTCTTTTGACTCCATGTTTATCCAGATACATTCTCCTTTACGTTATATAAGATCTATATATATATGTTTGGAGGAGAATTATCAGGTTGTGGATTTGTACCCAAATTATTATTGAGCTGTATTCTCTAAATTTCACTTACAAAATTCAATTTACTGCCGCGGTCCTTCGTGCATTTGGACAGGTGCGCTGACTAATGTGAAAATAAAACATTGATATTTTGATAGATTCCATCAAAATACACTTTTTTCTGAGATATACAGATTGTTGCATCTCTTTATTTCATTTTTTAAATGTTTTAAAAATAATTACAAACTGATTCGAAGCAGCGGATTCGATGTTAAGTTTTATACGTTTATAACAAAACTTTTTTTGTATACAAGTATCACAAATGTAGTTTTTTTCTCCTTATCAATGCACCACTGTAGTGCTGTCAGTTCATGAGCAAACCTATATCTCTTGATTCATGTCATGTATCAAACCTCATGATATGATCATTTTGTCATATTCCCCACCTTATGAGACAGGATCATAAGCAACATCTAGCACGGTTACCGAGGATTCGGGCTATACACTATTTTATTTATTTATTATTGCAAATATGTGTCTTTCCTCTCTGACTCGTACCAGGAATCAGTGTGAATCCAGGCTTCAGCACGCTAAAGTGTTAAAAATCATGAACATGTTTTGCAGGGAGTTGAAAAACCAGTGGGAACTGTGATGGGCTACAAAAAAAAAAAAAAAAAAAAAAAAATGAGGTCCCATCCATGTAATTTCTCTGCGCTCTGATAGCATCAGTCCTCAGTTGGCTGTATCAAGCAGGTATTACCACCCACTGACTGTAATCGCTAATGAAACCAGCATTGAGTTTATAATGCGCTAAATGATGCAGCCCACTCCAGATAAACACTTCCTAAATAAACGATTTGGGTGGTAATTGCACTCTGCCAGGACGCCGTTAATAGAGTCAGCTTGGCTGATGAGAGGGTTAACTTCTTTTCCGAAGGAGCCTCTCACTGGCTCATTGCACTCTCATTTCTACAGAGATCTTGGCATTCCCTTGGTTATCAGTGTACTTAAAAAGAAAACCTAATTAGACCAAAAAAGGGCCTTTTTTTCCGTTTTCTCTAATTAGGTCCTTAACATAATTAGCAGGTAATGTTAATAATCCTCTTTTAAACTCTATTAAAAGGCTGTTTGGGAGTAAGTGGTTGAGGAGGATGTCTTGTGGGCTTCCATGGGCCCCTTGGAGGGCAAAAGCAGGCGACCAGTGAGACATACTGGGACTAGAGTTCATCAGGGTTGGAGTGCCACTGCATTATAGCTTTGGCCCCACAGGAGCTGCCTCATCATCAGACTATGTGCCCAGTGTATTAATATAATAGTGTGAAAC
>JAOTRN010000051.1:17602047-17613240 GCA_028566695.1 Bagroides melapterus
CGGGTCTTCATCAGAGCAGGCAGACGAACAATAGAAAATGTAAAGAAAAAGCTGACATTAGTGTGACATTAGTAACAGCGGTGTTGCTTAACTAGGGGTGGAGTTAGAATCCACCAGGGGGCATTGTGTCTTCAGCAATGTTCTCCCAAATTACCATAAAGAGGTCTGGGACCATTGTCATTAAACTGACTCTAGTAAAATATTCACATGGGCTTGGGAAAGTGCTCTAGGTTCCAGTGAGTGGTCTGTTGGCTTCGGCGAGGAGGAGGAGGATGAGGAAGAAACCGCCGGCGACCAGAAGAGCCCAGTCCACGTCTTTAATTAAGTATCTGAAACATCAATTTAAATGTAAATATCTGTGGTGCAGCGCCACTCATGCGTAAATTAGAGCGTTGGCCCGGCACATTTCTCTCTCTCCCAACTCCCTGCTCACTTACTCTGACATCTGCTCACATCTGCCGGGCCCCGGGCAGTCCCCAAAACACACACACACACACACACACACACACACACACAATTAATATTCCTTTGTAGGTCTAAACTCGTACACGTTTACAAACACTCAATGATTTTGATGTTTGTTTGACATGTAGCAGATTTCAGACACTAAGCACACAGGTGCTGATCATTCTGTCTTTACTTCTACTAACACGTGTAATGTGACTGAACTCAAATGTGTTGAAGGAAAGTTTCTCCTAGTCTATACCAGTAAATTAGTGCACACACTACATGGACCTCATTACAGTCCAATTCTGCAGCAGAACAGTGGAGGTATGGTGTACGTCATTTTATCTGACTTTTGGGTACTATATTCTGAGCAGTAGCCAGTTTTATTTTCTTACTGATGAATGGTCCTATTTTCTCTCTGGCACTCGTACAGGGTTCTATCTCCCTGGCATGTGAGGTCCTGTTTTCTTAAACGCATCATATCCTATTTTCTGTAGTATGGACCTTTTTGGTGGCATGGCCATATGGCCCTATTTCCTGACTGGTATGTGGCCAAATTTGCTGCTAACCACTCCCTCTATGAGTCTTTACTTGTAAGATGTAATTGGCCAGGCAAGTCCATTGGAAAAAGAAAAAAAAAAAGTAAATCCCTCCTGATTATTGTTGCTTGTGTCAGTATCTGACTAGCATGGCTGCTTTCCTAAAAAATTTTGTTCAGGTGCCGTGATGTAGTCCACAATATCCAGTCCTTGAGAGCTCCTTTGAACCGGTGCCATGACATCCGGGCTCAGGGCATGAAATCTGTGAGATGGAACATTGAAGGGGAAGCTCAGTTCAAATTTCCTCCCATGCTGAGGAGTTTCTTGATCCGTGGTGTAACTCAGGACGGCCCAATCACCTGCCGCTTGGTTCAGTTTGGGTGCTCATGTGTTCTCGGGCCAGCCCAGTGTGTGCCAGGCTGAATGTCTGATTTTCAGTCAGTAGAGTGAAGGTGCTGGTCTGTCTGTTAGGCCATCAGGACACAGCTCATAAAGGCCAAGCAGGGAGAGGGAGTAATGATTTTATAGGTCTGCTGGGGAACAGGCAGCTCCACTTACAAGCCCCCGAGGACCTTCATTCCCCTGCCCATATCCTTCTGTCCTAATGGCCGAGCCGTGGCCTGGTGGGCACAGAGGAAGCTGTTCGGTCGTTTAGCTCTCTTAACCTGCGGCAGAGCTGATTAATCGGCTAATATTCAATCATTTCTGAGGAAAGAACCATGAAGAAAGGAAACTTTGAGTAAAAGGAGGGAGGGGGGTTCATAATAATGTCTTTTGTGCTTCTCTAGATCACTATAATCTCTGTCATCTCATTAACTGGTGACACTCTTGTAATGACTTAAGAAAATCTTTACAGGGCTAATAGAAGCTTGGCATTAAGTCAGTACAGCTCTGCAGTGTATTGAATGGGCGTGCATATGACACTGAGCTGCTAGCCTAGTCGAGAGTTAAGGGTATTAGACTGACATATACACTCTGAGGAACAATAGGAGGCTGTCTCTCAAAGCAGAAATGTCACATGTCTCTAATAATATTGTGGCATTTCTCTGTAATGGAGGTTCAACAACTTGCGTGGCCTATTCACTCACTACTGAACTTCGATCGCCTTCTAGCAGGAGTTAAACCCCAGTCAGAAGTAGCAGAAGCACCGAGAACTAGCTTTGAGTTCACTTAAAGGTATGTTGGTAATTATATATTTTATATTTGTTTGGATTGTTTAAATTTAGTGGCTGTTCAATACTAAAAGGTTATGTGGCAAAAGCAAGAAGAAAAAAAAAAAACTTGACCAAAAACAGATCCTGGAGTCAATTTGCAACTCTATTCTAATGTAATAATTTATGAAAACCCCTCATTTCCAAGTTGGAGTGGGAAAATTGGCCTGGACTTGCTCAGGGAGTGGTGGGATGGAGGAGACGGGTTGTTGATTGTTAGGTGTGCCAGCCTAGCACTGGTGCCCATTGGCAGCAGAGGATGCTTATTGAGGGCCACCGTGCCACAGCGAGGATTTCCCCAGCGCATTCAACAAACCGAGCTCTCTTCTCATCCTGGCATGGCTCCCTGTGCCCATTCTTAGTCAACAGGATTAGGCCTGCTTATTGCTGGCTCTCCAGGATCACCTACATTCCGCATTGTATGTGCTCCATGCTCGCTAGTCAGTTTGGCTACAAGACGAACATGTTTTTCCCCCCTGTCACTTGTGAATATGTAAAGGAGGATGGAAAGACAAATCAACCTCTGCCTCTATGACATTAGACTTGAATACATTAGCTATGCCATTTAAGGACTAAATAGAAACAAATAAATATTCCGCTTTAGCCTTGATTAAAGGCCCGTTTTAATTATAAGGCTATTATGTGCTGCTAGCCAAGAATGTTTGGCTACAGTTTCTGATTGCCTTTCTTCAGAGCAGAGTCTGGGCAGTAGATCTTAATGAATGATGGAATGTTTGCAGAATTAAATAAATAATTGGGTTGGCATTTTTGAGACAAATTACAGTTTGTTTTTATCATATGTGGCAGGCTATTGTTTGTCACTGAAACACGTTTTGAAGCTTCTGTAATGACTTATAGTGTGTAATGACTTTAGCTGTAGCTTTCACTTCCAAACCAAACCTTAAACATGTTAATCTTCATGATATTCACCTCGAGATCGTGATGGATAGTCACGTTATTACGGTTGTTTACAGCATTCTATATTCCTCTTTTTAAATGTTTCTCATTTACTAAACTGGTCGTGCTGACTTTACGAGATATTACGGATTAAAATACATGTATATAAGAATATCATTTATAATCATGATGATCGTGTGCTTTGTCTTACTGTATACTGTAGGTCTGTAAGCTGTTATAGGAAATAAACAAAGTCGAGTTACTGCCTCCACATCATGAAGTGTTTCATTTGTTTATTCTATAATTTAATTCTCTGTGTTCTCTTGAAGTTAGTAGACTCTCTGTCTTGAAGACTTTTCCATGTTGACTTGACAAACACTTTGATTATGTGGAGTGTTTGCCCTGTGAATTACTAGTTACTATAGAATCAATGAACCGCTTTAATATAAACTGAATTACATCTGTAACTGCTCTTAAATAATAATAATAATAGTAATACTACTACTACTACTACTACTACTACTAATAATAATAATAATAATAATTAAGTGTTTCTTGTTTTACAAAGATTAGCAATCTTTAAAAAAGATTTTCAATCAGATTGAAGAATAACATGGTAAAGTGCTCTAGTATCTTTAATTGTTCTTAGATAATATCAGTCAACATTCCCAGTAGAGATATCTAGCCTTAAATACATGTAACCATTTATTTTATATGAATTAAAGAGTAATGTGGTGCTAGTGTTATTTTAAGTTATTTTGGGATAATTTTGTGTAAACATTTAGTTTAAAAATGTAAATATAGATAGACAGATAGACAGATAGAACATATAATCATAGTAAACATATGCACAACATGGGTTTACTTTAGGAAGCTATAAGATAATAGCACACACACACACCCAGACTCACCCACTCTCTCTCTCACCTGTGTGAATACACTCACACACCCAATACCTTTATTGTTCAATTTCCTGCTATATTTATATTTATGGCTACAGTTATTTCTATTGTGCACTACTGTTGTATTTTTGCACAATACAGGATACGAGGTTCATCAACATCACATTTTTTTATACATTTCATCACCGATCCTTGCACATTCTATTTTTATCTCTTCGGTGCTAAATTGTCCCTTTTTTGTGTTGTCTTTCTTGTACTTATTGTTTCTGCACTGTCTTTCGTTGTGTCGTTTGCACCAAATTTTTGTCTGTACTATGTGTTGTTTGTTTATGTAGCACCAGGTCCTGGAGAAACGTTGTCTCATTTCACTATGTACAGCTTCAGCTATATGTGGTTGAAATGACAATAAAGCTTTGAATCTGAATTAGAACACACCCATAAATTAAAACATGGATTAATGTTATATTAAGGTTTTCACAGTTTATATTTATATATATTCATGTGCTTTTTTTTTTTTTTTTTTTACATATACACATATTTTAAAATCTTAAAAATGATGTTTAGCTTGCACCAAATTATATGTGAAGTGCATTAATCTCATGCTGTACTCAGTATAGTGACAATAATCTTGATAATCACCTCCGTCATTTATTAAAGCACACACTAATAAGATGATTTTTAACATACACACAAAAGATATCTACGTGACACGGAAAAAAGAAAGAAAATTGGTTTGCTTGAAAAAAGTAAGAAATGTACACAGATTCCCATCAACTGTTGTCTTTAAAATGATCATCCTGATACCAAGAACAACCCGAACGCATCTACTGTAATCACGTGCGCTAATTAGTTCGGATAATTAACAGCTCTATACTACGGCATAGCAACAGGCTTGAAAAAAAAAGAAAAAAAGCTGTGAGTGAACTATGGCCCTCTTCTGTTTCTCTGGTCGTTCAGGGCACTGATTCCTTTCCATTCTGCTGCATTCATTTTGCACTTTGCCTGTGTGCTGGAGGAATGTGTTTGAATGTTATTGCGTATAAGTCATTCTCATGGAGCATGTTGAGAGAGAGAGCCAGCCTTGGGAAAGAGCGTGTGCTGGCACCAAGCTGACCTTTGCTTTGGTGAGTGTTCCACTCAGAGGCATAGCTAGACCATATGCCAGGGCCACTCAGAGCCACTGTTTGGATTGTAAATTGTGTTGAGTGCCATTTGTGTCACATTTAAAATGCTAACGGTACAGAATGTCATTTGCGGAAACCGGGCGTTTGCTCCAGAAAATTAATTCGGCTTACTCCTGGATCTGGGCTCCTGTCTCCAGGCCAGTATTATGCTTCCCCTTTGACAAGAGTAATATTTAATGAATAACACTATTAATAACGGCAGGGTCTCAGGGGGATATTTTTGATAATGGATAGGCGCAGACAAGATTTTGTACGAGTGAAAAGGACATTGTGAGGAGCTCTGTTTATTTATTTATTTATTTCTTTATTTTTGGCATCTTTAAAGAGAAGTGTATGTTTTTATGCATTCCAAAAGAGACGCTGTTCCTCCTCCATTCCGGAAAGAAAGAGAAGTGTGTGTGTGGGTGTGTGTGTGTTCTGTGCTCTGTGCCGTTTGCTAACCATAGTGTTGATATTCACTCCTAATAAATATTTCTGTAAGACTCCAGCATTCACTGTTCTCCCTCTCTCCCTCTCTCTCTCTCTCTCTCTCTCTCTCTCTCTCTCTCTCTCTGCTTATAGCAGCTGCTCCGTGCAGTGCAGTCCCATTTCTCATTTCAGTGCAAAGCCATTTGTCTTATGTGAGCATGTTTGCACTGGTTGAGGAAGACGGAGAGTTTGCACACACCTTTTGTCTTTTTATTATGTTCATGAGTGCATGTCTATCTGCACGTATGTCCATGTGTTTGTTCATCTGTGTCTGGGTGACGATAATAATAATCACATGACTCAAGGTAATGTTCCATGAAAATAGCTGAGAGCAGTTTAATTATAGACTACGGGAGGAACTCTGCTAATAAACTTGCTTTTTTTTTTTTAAATAAAAAAAAAAACCCAACATAATAAGCAATGTTTATTTTCATTTTGGAAATCAGATGGATTTTTTTTTCACCTCAGACAAAGAAAATCCAGTTCATGCATGGCTGGTGAGTAAGAACAGGTACGTCAGACTTCATGCTTTGTTTACAAATCCGTATAAGAACTATCCACACACTTGCTGTATAATTCCCAGGGTCCTGATGGGGAGCAGTTTCTCCATCCTGCTTTTTTGTTCCTTACAGATTGATATATTTTATTTTGGGTGTATTGGCAGCAACTAGTTGTTATATAATACCTATAATATCCTGCTTGGCCAGAGCAGGAGCGTATTTTTTTTTTCTTCTTTCTTTATTTTCCAGAAATATTGAGGGCTATGTGTACTTCCACGAAAAAAAAGGGGCTTGGTATATTGTCTGTAATTTTAAGCATAGTTTTTGCCCTTCTGTCCTGTTTAGTCATGGTTCTGGCCACTGACCCCTGCATGTCCTTCACACAAAAATGAGGACCACCTTATAATTGCGGCGGGCGGCAGCTTAAAACCGCCAAATCATAAAAGCCCAGAGAGATCCAGTGAGTTACGAGGAAATATGGCCTTCCTTTACAGCGAGGGCTGTGAATGAAGCCATAAAATTATGAGCAGTTTTTATGATGGCCCATTGAAAGGGGATGCTTGTATATTGATGGTTCACAGGCTGTATCCCTCTTCCCCTCGTGCTGGGGAAGAGCTGACGAGAGGCCCCTGTGTAACTATTTTTCATGCATTTAATATATTAATTATCCGGTAAATGTTCCCCAGGCAGTGCTTGGGATGTTGGAGAGTGACAGCTTTTCGATGAAGCTCCCCCACCACCCCATCATGCTGCAGTGTATTACGTGGGAAAGGTCGGCCCGGGGTTAATGTAACTTTTTATTTGCTGATTTTTCATAGGCCCGTGGAAGCAAGGAGCAAGGCTAGTTTGGACGAAAGAGTGAGAAAGGAGAGAATGAAGAAGGTGGTGTACAGAGACAGACGCAGATAACAGCCAGGCTGTCTTTTTTTTTTTTTTTTTTTGTGTGTGTGTGTGTGTGTGTGTGTGTGTGCGCATTGTGTTTGGACTTTTATGTGCCTTGGAGTCACAAAATGTCTCAGCCAGGCTCCATCTTCCTCTATAGAATAAGCATTGTGAAAACCAAACACAGAAGAAAAGGTTGGGGGAAATAATTGCATGCACAAAGAAAGCACAAAACCCTACAAATAAAAGAAATAAGAAAACAAAAATTGTTGAATGGTTAGACTGATAAATGTTTATAATCGTGAAAAAAGATCTTTTTTTTACTCTCGCATGGTATCTGATATCTCCGTATTTTTTTTTTTTACACTCCGAAAATTGGCTAAAACGGTGCAGTGATGCAGCATGCAATGTAACCATTAGTATAGACCTCTTCCATTTGCCCACAATTAGGTAGCTGCTCTTTTTGATGGGAGAAATGGCTTTTTAATCACCATATGTAGCTGTGTTAATTCACAGGCTCTGAAGTGCTGTCAAGAAACAATTGAGTGAAGAGGGTCTGAAGTGATCAATTGTCTGTGGTCTCCAGGTGAACTTCTCATTTTCTGCACATTCCGGCATCTGATTGACTTAATTAGACTGCGCCGCATTCTGCTGATTGGATGTAAACATTAATATGCCAGAAAATGACTTTTTAGATGTTTACCACGATGTCCGGAGGCATGCTAAATTGATCAGCGATTGAGAATCAGACATTTTTGATTAGATTTAATTCAAGTAGGAGATAGCAGGCTTTTTCTTAAAAAAAAAAAAAGAAAGAAGCAAAACAAGGCACCGTTGTTCACGGACTCGTGCAATACGGCTCACTGATTTGATTTGCTTGGTGGTGGTTAATTCAATTCCACTATTTAAACTCAAAGTTGGGGTAAAACTGAGAAAAAAGTTTGGATGGATTTTTGCTCCAACTATCCCTGGGTGAAATAGGAGCCCCCCTGTTCCGCTGCTTATAGAGTGGATCACCTATAAATCATAGTGTGATGGACTGCATAGGGTGGTTCGATATCTCATCACGGTGCACTGAACTCAGTGTTCGGTGCATTCACACTACTCCAGACCTCCTGAAGAGGACGTAAAAGGCTGTATGACTTCAAAGTCGACCTTTGCGGAAGCACTACAAAGCATAGATGAGTTTCATTTGCCAGGCAGTGGATACATTTAGCATATATGCTATTGCAACACCAGAACTCCTCACCACATGGTTTGGCTATATATTAAAAAAAATGTTTTATGGGTTTAAGCTAGGTATGGGGATCTCGGCTAGACGCTTAGCTCTTCTCTGGCACCCGTGCAAGCCCCATTACCCCTCGACTGCCTCTCAGTGGCTCTGCTGTGTGCTTAAGCACCGGCGCTAGTGTAAACGACATCTCTGTAGCTGGAATGAGCTTTGCACAGTTTAATAGAGGTCCACAAGTTGACATTAATATAGTGGGGCTGGACGAAGCAGGGAGCCACTCCCTCACATGGATGGCAGTCTTTGATCTGGGTGCGACGGCTGAACGCTCTGGAAAACAGCAGCGACATGGAAACTGCACCGCACCGCCGCGCTGAGAAATGCAAAAAGTGCAAAAAATGCAAAAATGATTTGCTCATTGTAATGACTGAGGGGGTTGGAGGAAAAAAAAAAAAAAACGTGTCAGAGGTTTCAGTTTTTCCCTCCAGCGTATTGTGTGTGGAAAATATTACATGGAGGTGAGACCTAATCATCTCGCACCTCTAACTTATTTAAAGACAACCTGAAAAATGTTAAAATGTACTTAAACAACATTTTCATGCCTCAGAAATTCTGAATTTTGTCTGCATCAACGTGTGAGATAAAATAATATTTAAACCGTCAAACTCACCAAGCACAGCTCCACCGAGCAAAAACGTTGAGACTGTTTCTCTCTAAACACGTCATGTCACAGGAAAACAATATATTTACTTTTGTTTACTACAAAATATTATATCAAATGTTGTGAGCAGTTCATCTTCTCATTCATATCGTTATCCGTTCGGCCAGAATGATGTAGGTACACGTTAGGAACTTTGTTTACGTTTACATCAGAATGAACTCAAGTCAAGTCAAAAAGATTTTGTTTCTTGTCATTTCGGTTCTATCTAGCTGCTGTAACTGCTGCGTCACCGTCAGGCTTGAGAGCCGTGATGTCTGGACAATAGAGTGATGCAGATTGTCTTTCCTCCATGTGAAAGTGATATTTGTGTTTAAATAAAAATGCAGATGGAGCTGTATAAATGTATAAAAGGGAAAGTGGGAGCTTAGTGGTAAAGACATTGGACTGTTGATCAGGAGGTCATGAGCTTGAATCCCAGGTCCACCTATCATCCACTGCTGGGCCCTTGAGCAAGGCCCTTAACCCTCAGTTGCTCATGTTGTATATAAAAAGAGAGATAAAATATAAGTGGCTCTGGATAAGGGTCTGCCAAATGAAATGAAATGAAAACATTAAGACATTAAGGGCTAAAGAAGCACACGTGAAGCGCACATGTGCAGCCTTGGAGAAACAGTGTGAGACAACAGACAGTGCAGTGTAATATCAGTGATGTTAA
Source organism: Bagroides melapterus (assembly GCA_028566695.1). Classification (NCBI taxonomy): domain Eukaryota; kingdom Metazoa; phylum Chordata; class Actinopteri; order Siluriformes; family Bagridae; genus Bagroides; species Bagroides melapterus. The sequence continues at coordinate 17,611,682 of JAOTRN010000051.1, forward strand.
CCGTGGCCTGGATGCTGCTGTCAGACAGGGTGCTTAGAATATTTAGAGAACCAGTAATCTCCCGGGATTTCCAGTGTGCACAGAACGGTTTGGAAACTAAAACCTACAGTAACTTGCATTTGGGTAATGCAGAGAAAGACAAAGTCCAGACTGGTTTAAACTCACAGGAAGGTCTAGGGCAACGCACATAGCTGCTCTTTACTCCCACGAGGAACAGAAAAGCATTTTAAAATAAAAGCCATGCTGAAACTCTGGACGGACGAGCTACAACAGCAGCACATCACATCGGCTTCTGATCCGTCGGTCAAGAACACGCATATGAGAGGGCAAGGTTGTGATTGAAACTTGGTCATTTTCCAAACCAGGAAATAGCAGATTTATTTTTATTTTAAGCTTTTATTTCTAAAAAGAAGCAAAACAGTCTTTAAAAATTCATCTGTATGAAAAGGACCAGAAAAAAGGTTGCAATATAATATATATATTTGTATTAGATTCATTTCAAATGTTGTATATTAGATACTTTTCCCTATATTCTATATATTATTATTATTATTCAGTATATTACTGGCTCAAGTATTCTTTTTGCACTGTGTGACTTTTATAGCTCAGTTTTGCATTAGATTGTAGACTCACCATTGTATCGTCCTTCACTGGAGTTTTTTTTGCTGTTTTTCTGTGTTTTTGTTTACTTTCCCTTTACATTACTTACTTATTCCTTATCATTGTCATGTGTCCTCTCAGCTGTGCATTATAAACCATGTCCACACTGTACCTCCCCTCCTGCTCAGCTTATCTTCTCCACAAACCAACCCTCCCCTCCTCAGCTCCCATATTTCCATCTCTCTCTCTACTCAGCCTGATCTCTCTAGTCCATTCTCTCTCTCTCTCTCTCTCTCTCTCTCTCTCTCTCTGCGCCTCCTGTTTCTGGGCCTGCACAGCCGTCACTCTGAATTATTTTCAATGAGCTCTTTTATAGCGTGCGCCAGATCTGAGCTTCAGCCCATCACCGAACGCCAGGCTCCAGACGCGCTCTGCATTTCTATCAGCCCTGAGCCCTCTGCCTGCTATTAACCTCTCTCTCTCTCTCTCTCTCTCTCTCTCTCTCCTATTCTCCTTTCTTTCTCTCACTCCCTCACACACTCTTCACCTCCACCTTTCTTCTCTCTACCTTTATTTCTGTTTCTTCATCTGACCCTATTCCCTCTTCTCTTCTCTCTCTCTATACCAGCATGGCATCTCTCTAGCTTTTTATCTTTTTTTCTGACCCTTTCTGCCCTCTCCTTCTTCTTCCTCACTCATGCTATTGCACCTGTTCGCTCTGTCACAGTGACTGACTCTTTCTATTCCTTGTCTTTTACAGAGCACAGAATAATTGCAAATTCTTTCCCTTTATTCCATCAGTCTTCCAGCTGCAGACTGAAGATTGTAACTGGCTTAAATATGTATTTTATGCCTACAAACTATAATAAAATATAAACTATAAATTTTGGTGGAATGAAAAGGTGGAAAATATATTTAAAAAATTAATTAATTAAAAAAAATATATAAATATAATATAA
>JAOTRN010000051.1:17614137-17626661 GCA_028566695.1 Bagroides melapterus
CAGGTCCTGGAGAAACGTTGTCTCATTTCACTATGTACTGCTTCAGCTATATGTGGTTGAAATGACAATAAAGCTCTCTTGAACTTGAACTTATATATATATATATATGTATGTATACACCAAAAAGTGTGTATTGAAATGTATGTTTTATGAGGCGACTGTGTCAAGCAAAAACTCTCTTGAAAAGGAAGAAACCTTGTGAGGAACCAGTCGTAAAAGGGAACCTCATCCTCATTCGGGTGACAGTCGTGCTGTGCGATTTTCCTTCTGAATCAGTGATACATTCAACTTTGGCTAAACTAAAAGGTACTGCGTCTGCAATTGGGTCACTTCTTATCTTGATGCCTATTTAATCCGATTGAAACACACTAATTAAGTACGCTAGAGTAGTTGAAAGATTACTGATATTAGCTATGCACCCTGCCCTACGATCACTGTACGACTGGGCAGAAGAACTCTATCTTTTATGAGTTGATGTTTAATAACATAGTAAATGTTCTTACTTTGTTGGATGTCTAATAAAGCCTGATGGGCATTTTACCATATCAAAGCATTTCTAAATGTACAGTGACAGAGTCGAATAACACAATTAGTCACAATTACACCATGGTGTCATTCTCTTCTACCCACAGGTTCCCGAGCCAAGCTGTCTTATCAAAATAAAGTGCAACGTGCAATGAATGTATGAATCTTGTATGTTTAAAGCCACTTTTGCATGAAGGAGAAAAAATGATAAAACAATTCAAATCTGACCTGAATCCAAAATTGAAGCCTTTTAGGGAAGTAAGAATCCGATTTGCTGTATTGTCTGAAAAATGTTAGTGCGATGTTTGTCACAATCGAGAAATCTTCAGAAGACCTCTGTCCTGCATTCTGATTAATATAGTCTAATACTCATGACGAGGACACTCCAACCTGTTCATTCACACTCACATGGTGTCTGCTGTGTGAAGTGGGATTAAAAAAAAAAAAAATCGAAATCTGACCAGTGATTTAAAACTCTGAACACTGGACTGGATTTGTGTAATTGTTGTAATTGTCATAACTTCATAGCTCTTCTGATTGACCCCAAGTCAATGAGATGCTCCACTGAAGTATTAGCTAATCGCTATTGCTTTGTTATAGTGCTTTTTTCCTAGGAAATGTGAAATACTGGAGTGGAAATTTAAGTGCTGACAGATCATACTTACCTAAAAGTAAAAAAAAAAAAAAAAACTTGCTGCTTATAAAAGGTAAATAAAATTAAGATAAATATCATGCAAACATACTGTTTCAAAACTAAAGTAAAATATATTGTTAATATTTAAAATTAACTAGGATTCGACTTGCTAATGCAAATGTATGTACACTATATTTATTGGAATCAGGGCAAGTCTGACATTAACCCCTTCCACTCCTATTTTCGAGCCTCTTGTTTGAAAACGACATGCTCGATTTAAAATGAGTTTATCTCATAGGTGTATTTGAATAATTCTGGTACTTAGAATAAATAAATATATATTACCAGGTCAGAGTTAATAAAAAATAAAAAAAATGGTGGTTAATAAGAAAATGTTTGGATTTTTTTTGGTTCATCCTTATACCGTTTGACTCTACAGAATCTGGTTGTGTTTGTAAAGTGTACCAGTACCAGGGGACTAGTCAGGACAGTTAATGTTAGCCGTTTAATCCAAATTTACCTCAGCATGAATTTTCAAACTAGATATTGTTCATCTTGTCTGGAGATGTAAAGAAGAAACTTTATTTTATATATCTTTGTTTACTTTATCACACTGAAACATTTTATCACGAGAAGGCCTGGGCTGCTCATCCTCTTGTTCACGGTTGACACAGAAGCCTGGGGTCTATCCATAATATCCAAATCAAATGTACACTATTAAAGTACATCGATGAACTGGATTGGACTAGATGCTAAGTTGATATATCGCTTGCATTCATTGGCTAGAGGAGAGACCTGTTTTCTTAGAAATGCAATTAAGTATAAGTACAAATATTTCATTTTAATAACAGTCAATTAAGTTTGAGAAGGCAAACAATTCTTCAATATCGCAGTGTAGTTATTTTCGAATAGCATTTTAAATCAGTGCAGTAATAAAATATGCTGTGTTTATGCATCCAAAGCGTTATAATGTGGGAAATGAAATGATAGCTGCATGAGCTTTCTGTTAATAGACTGAAGAGGCTTTAGATTTGACAACACATGTATACTGTACACTGATAAATAAATAGATACATAAATTCTTGTCTATTATGTCCCCTTCCCCTGTTTTTTTCCCCCTCAGTAGCCTGTGCTCAGCAGTATATATCAGAATCCATTTTGGGGAGTGTCACCTGGTCTCTTCTTTATGAGATGCCACATGTGTATCACTGCAGCCCCCTCACTTCGCTTGTCACCATCAAAGTCAGCAGCATGCATTTATCTGCTCGACGTGCCGCACTGCTGTACATTAAAGCCAGTTTGGTGCACTGCACTAGACTTTTTTTTTCTGTCATGGAGTGTAATTCACCTATAAACGCACGAGAGGATCTTTTCAGTGTGCTTTCTAATGTCCGGGATTTGCTCGAGTTTTGTACGGCATGTCAGTCGATAACGTGGAGGAAAAGTAAAGTTGAGTGAAATCGCAAAAAAAAAAACAAAAGAAAGAAAGTAAATGAAAGTGAGGTTAACAAGTATATCTCCCGACTTCATATCTGTAAACAATCATGGCAACCGAAATGCACAATCTTTGTTTAAAAAATGGGGCTGTGTAGTGCAGGAAATTGCAGAGTACACAAAAGCGAGTGAGAGGAGAGTGAGGTCCTTGTCAATAAAGGGAGGGATGATTACAGCAGATAGTGGCAACTATTGCATATAACCCCCATTCAGAAGCACTCCCCCTACTGCCTCCTCCGCAAAGAGCTTCTTCCCCTGTAATAACAGTTTACAGAACAACATTGTACTGCCACATAATAGCCGTGTTATAATATGCTCTAACAACTCCAATTATGCCTCTTATTGATTCAGCCACACATTTAATAGGAACGGCCACACCTCTTGCATTATGAGTCATTAAAGGTGTTGAACAGTGAAAATTTTAAATTGTCTGCTTCTAGTCCAGGCTGGATGTGTCCCTGACAGCATAATTTGTTCCCCATTCGGCCACTGTAAACATCACACAACAATCATTTCTCCCTAACGTTTTCTTTCACTCTTATCAAAAGTGAGACATGCTGTCGGGGAAAAGCAGAGCAAAACAAAGGCACCCAAACTAGTTTTTGTTGGCAGTATTTAAGTGGGTCAATTTTTTACCCTCCTTTTCATGCCTTGTTTTCTCCTTTAAAAGGTTGGCTTGGTTATAATTGCATGGAGTGGAGTAGTTTTAGCCTCGCTAAATCTCTAAATTATGTCTTTCCCAACTCTGAATGTGTTCTTGTTAGTAAATATCTGTTTGGTAGCCGTTTCACTTCTGTGCTCAGCTTTAGCCTTCCATATGATTTTAAACACCTGTCGCAATCGTTAACTCCTTCCGTAAAACATCTTTCCATTTTGTCTACGTTCGTTATAAAGCCTATAGATTTCTTGATTCCGACCTGATGCTAGCTTATGACTCTATATTGGTTGTGCGGTGTGTCTGAGTGGCGTAGCTGTTTCCCATCACACTCCTCCTTCTCCTGGTCAGTTTGGCTCGTCCTTGCTCCACTGGCCCTTTAAGAAACCTGCGCCCTTCACATGCCCCACATGCACTCTTAGCCATATTTCTTTTTCAATAGGCCATCTGTAAACGAAAAAGATAAAATATGGGTCACCTTCAAAAGGTCTGCCATGATTATTGACCAATTTCTCATCAAACATTGCATTTTATTGTTCTTTGATCAATACTTTGCATCATGATTCAAATACGCCGTGCTTCAGTCGTCGCTGCGGAGCATTTTAACATTCTTGTAATCATAAGAAATAGATTTCATCTGAAATATGTGGCCCGAACTGAAATATGCTGTTAGGTACCATGTACACATTGTGGCCATTTTATTAGGTACATAACCTTCTTGGTGTACCTAATCACAAGATATTTGTTCAGATGTACTACCACCATAGGACAACGGAGTAGTGGAGGAGCTGACAGTTGTGCACAACAAAAGACGTTTTCAGCCATTGTTTACTTACAGAATAAACTGATAAAATAGCCAATGAGTGTGGTCAGAAAGTGTCCATAAAAGTGACCGAATAGCAGACATCATAGGATTGAAAATACTTTTTATACCCAAACATTATTCTTACGTCATTACTTGTTTTCACCCGGACGATATAGATTTGTACCTTTTAGGAACAGCTGCTGTAATAATAAAACCTGTCCTGTGCTCATCCCACGATTTGTATCCACAATCTGTTTATACTGAACACATGATGGTTTGTTTTTACTTTTCTGTACTGCAATGATTTATTACCTCATTAGCTGGTGTCACACAGAATAGGCTGAAGAGGTTTCCTTTTTGAGTGGAGTTCCTCTCAAGGTTTCTTGCTCATCTCAGGAAGATTTTCACTGCCACTCTAACTTTTGTTTTATTTATTGGAAACCTAGATCTATATCTGGATTTCTGTTTTGCTGCACTGACAACGTACACCCCACAATTCACAATCACCCACTTTATTTATTTGGGTTTTTAAATCTTTCTGTTAAAAAAAGACATTTAGTGGAATGTTTCTTTTTGATTTCAAGCTGTAATGCTATTTGGAAACCAAGCTTGCATCTTCAGGTAGTGTTAGCTACTGTTGAATAAACTTCACAGTTACCCTCAAGGATAAGCATCTGCAGGTGCTGTTCGTGGACTTTCTCTTGAACAAACTGTGTAGGACTGTAGTGTGAAGTGTGTCTGTCTAGCTGCTGTCAATCCCCTCACAAAAGTGTTTACACCTAACAGGTTCTCACTATAAGCAAGCACTATGCTTGCCTGCTGGTGAGAGGCTTGGAAGATTTTCATGGGCAACATAGAAGTCCCCATCCTCTGCCTGTTAGTGGCAGAATGCTTTTGAGCCCTGGGCCATCGGGGCAGTCATAGGCCCCACAGGCAGGTGTGTAAATCTGTCAGAGCTGGCCAGTGTTTGGTCCAGCTGGTGGGGGCTGTGTTCAAGGCATGGCAATTTGGTGTTAGGGGCCTGTTCACAAACATGGGCCCACAGAATCACCACACTAAAGCTCACACATAGGCAGGCCACAGGTGGGGAGGGAGGCTCTGTTTAATTTTCAGCCTAGCCGTGAGGCTGCCCGCCAGTGCCAGAGTAAATGACACAGAGGTATCACTGTAGAACTGTTTGGTATTGCTCTGTGGTACTGTGTTTGTGTATTGCAAACAACACTCAGGAGCCAATAGGATCAAAGCCACAGTGTCTTGAGATATTAGAGGAGCAACAAGAATGTGAAGGGATGAGTGAAAAGTGGTGTAAATTGCTAGCTCAACAGAGAGCTAAAAAAGAGAAACATTTAGGGAATAACATTAGTATGGAATCTCTCCCAATGAGCATACTCTTTCAGAATCAGAGTATAGATATCCATGTCCCTTTAGATGGCTGTGGAAGTACAGTATTAGCCCAACTCAAGGTCAGTAGGCCAGACACTTAAACAAGGGCCCCAAGTTTGATTGTGGATAAATATATTCCCCAAGATCCTACTCCAAACAACACTCCTTCTTTAATCCCTACTGCTAGCAGTCAACTATATAAACCATTAACTGCACATCCAGTAAATCCTGCTGTAGAAAGGGCTGTAAAATTGCATCCCCCCCAGCAAACAGCAAGTAAAGTGCCCTTGCTGTATGACATGAAGGAGGCCAAAAATAGTCATTTCCTAATACAGGCTTTTCAAATTGAGTCTTATCCAGTCTGGCAATGCACCCCCCATTACCCCAACCCCCATTTTGCCACCTGTCCTTAAACTGTGCTTTCATCAGCAGTGGGTTTTATTAGGTGGAAAGGGCTGACCCTAGATATGAAATCTGTGCAGGTTTAACAGGATCTGTCCTCAGGTGAGTCAGAGTGGCTGACTGACTTTATCACACCAGTCATGAGCCAACACTTTGCGGCCATATTTAACCTTTCACCTGCAACACTACCTTGTCCTGGAAAAGGAAATGGCTTGCTCTTGTTTGGTCCCACTTTGCTTGTGCTCTCTGACCCCTTGTATGCCTTAGACCCATCAGTGTAATATCAGACACCAGCAACTTCCTGTGATGTGCCTGATGTGGACATAATGACTCCACTGGTTGGCTGGTGTATAGCAAGATGTTATCAAATGAAAATACATGCAGGGCCTACTCTCTATATGGAAATTCAAGTCTTTATGTCAACCCAGTCCTGCATTATAATGCATTATGGGCTTTTCATGTGCTGTTCCCTTCTCCTCATTTCCCCAGCAGCTTCCGATCCTCTTTGCAGATCTCTCACCCACTACGTGTCCAGCCAGCAGGGGTGCTGAAATCGCATTTTCTGTGCCTTCCATCAGTGACCTGAATATGTCTGCACTCTCTACTAACAACTCTGAAGCAGTAAAAATAGGGAGGGTGAAAAAAAAGATAGGAGGGGAAAGTGAATGACATCTGAGTTCCTGCTGTCTAAGGAGTGGGCAGGAGGTGGCAGTGTACATGAAGTGGGACAGTATTGCAGAAGGAAGCTCAGGGAAGGCAGGGAGCCCTGTCTGCCCACTTTATGGATAAACTACCCCTCTGTTTTCCATCTAGTCCTGCCTCTTTGCCCCTAATGCCACTACTCTGACTCTCTGCTGGGAAGATCCAAACTCCTGTGTCTTGGCTACATCAGACCTCATTTTTCTCATGCAGCCTTGTTTCTCTCCCACCACCACACAGGACGTTCATGTGTCTGTGTACACTTCATTGTTGTCATTCACAAGTAGCACTGTTTTTTATGGTTGTAGACACTACATACTCTACCACTTGTCCTCCCTCCAGGGTTGCTTCCTGTGCAAATGAGTCTCTATCCAGGAATGGAAGAGATGCACCAAGGAGTTGCTTTATACTCTTCAGAATTATTGTTGTTTTCTACAAAGGCCACTTTTTGAGTGAACAAACCAGTGTTTCCCAACTTAATTTCTGTCTACTACATCTATATATCCTGCTTGAAAACCATTTGTAATGAAAGTCTACTTATAAATAAAATGGATAAGTCAATAAACATGTTTGCAAATGTATTGTGATATTGTATATTGAAACATGATATATTGTACATTGTGACGTGAATAACGCTATCTGTATTGCAAAAACATAGGCATTAACATTGTGTTGGTCCAACTTTGCTGGTTATAATAGCCTCCATTCTTTTGGGAAGGCAACGTACAAGAGTATTAGTGAGGCTGGGCACTGACATCAGGTGAGGAGGTCTGGTGTGGAGTTGGCAGTCCAGTTTATGTTAAGATGTTCAGTGTGGTTGAGGTCAGAGCTTGAGTCAACTCTAGGAGACCTTGTCTTTATAAACCTCACTTTGTGCACAGGTGACTTGTAAATAAAGAACAAGTTTAGGTGCTTTCCCATTCAGTAGACGGAAATCTTAACACTATAGTATATAAAAACAAAAGTTTAAGGTAACCCACATCTGCTGTGATGGTCAGATGTCCACATATTTTGTCATTTAGTGTTATAGTGAGGCATTCTGCCAAATCTGTCTTATACTAAAAAATATTTTTGATGCTTTTGACATTTCATTCTTTTCTAGTAGAATAATATCATCACATTTGTCCTTAAAGATTGACTACAATCTACAGATGCAGTAAACATGTATATTAGTCTATGTGGTAATATTCCTATAACTCGTGGTACATTGTTCATTGGAATACAGAGAACATATTTATGTATTATGGTTGTATCTATGACTGATTTAGAACATCTTTTTAGTTTATTAGATGCATTATTCAGGAGTTAAATCTTGAGTTTTGAACTCAGGCTTTAAAGAGATGAAATACATTGAGCACTTGATCTTATGGAGATTTGTACAAATCTGAACAAGCAAGGACAATGTCATTGTAATACAGTCAATGAAAATAAGAAAACTAGTCCGAATGTAAATAAACGCTTGATTATTTTGAATATAAAATTTGATATTTGTGTTGACTCCTTTTTTATAACTGAAAGAAAGGTGCTTAAAGGTTTATCTTCATTGTGTGTCTATTTTCTTTCACTGTTCTGAACTATTATTTCAGCGCTTACCTGAGTTGAACTCATGACTGCCCGAAGCAGGTTACCTTTGGAGGATGTGTTGCTATAGCAATACAACTTGCTTGAAGGCTTGTCACTGCAGTGACATTGATAAGTCCCAAGGTTAGCTCTTAAAGAAATAAATCCCACATCATAGCGCACCCTCAGGAGCAGTTCTAAGTTTACTAACAATGAGTCTGACAAACATCCATCTAGCTACCGAAAGCTGCCCTGCTCCTTCTGGTGCCTTTTTAGATGCACGAGAACAAAACGTGTCACTTTCACGTTTGGCCTCCATGGATTTCAAGTTTTGCATGAGCTGCATGACATCACAATGAATGGACAGACCAAGTGATCATAACAGAAATCAAGGGTATTTTGCAGATGGTTATTATGGGAAAAGATGTTGTATATGTGAGCCTGTGTTCTCATTGCATTGAGGCCAGCCCTGAGGGACCCACTGAACAGCTCGCCTATGTGCGACTCCTGGTATATGGCAGGCTATGAATTACATTACATCTTCAAAATAGGCCCCAGAGCTGAAGTAGCACTACATCTTCAATTTCAAGACACTGGGAGAAAAAGAGTGCTGTGAAAAAACGAGGTAGAGTGAGAGGAATGGAGAGAGAGAGAGAGAGAGGGCCGAGAGGAAAAAGAAAGCAGATTCAATCTTCAAGCACCTTACAAATGTTTGCGTCAGTTTTCTTGTTTAAAGGAGAAGCCACTGAGAGGAGACGGCAAGAGGAGAAGTAATGTCCACGTCTAGTTTCTCCCTTTCTCCCTTTTCTCCCCCCAAACTGTAGTGAAAAGATTAAATTGTTTACGAGCTCGGAGGCTGGCTGGCTAGAGAGGATGAGCCGAGAGCGACAGAGATAGACATTCTAATTCGTAGCTGTACTTAGCGCCCCGGTCCCTCTGTGCAACCACTAATTCTTTTATCTGGCTTCAACACTCCGGGCTGCAGCCACATTCAGAATAAGAAAAACTAAGTGAAAGAGGCAAAAATGACTGTTTTATACGCTATACAACTGATAAAAAAAAAATCTCTACTTGAATACTTAATTCCTCCCCCACCTTCTTTTTTCGCCTTGCCTCCTTTCTTTTTCTCGTTCCCTCATCTCACAAAGAGGCCGAGTGACTGTAGTGTTTAACCCTTTATCTAGACTGAGCAGAAAGACATTTGCTGCATCTTTTCCCTCAGATTTCTCTCTTGGTGTAGTGTGTCTATGTGCATGCAGGCATGCATCTGTGCATGTGTGTGTGTGTGTTTTGTGTGTGTGTGTGTGTGATAGGAATATGGGCTTGGGGTTAGGAATAGTGACAGGGTTTGCTTGCTGGTTGTGGTTGTAGTGAAGGTGATGGTGAGGGGATTGAAGAAGGCGGTTAGGTGCTGATGGGGAGAGCTGGAGTCTGGGAAGGGGCTCAAAAATACAGCATGGAGAAGAATTACTGTTATCTATGAGGCAGAAGAGGAAGCGGTGAGATAAGAAACTGCAGCAGCTGGGACAGAATCAGGCGTGCAAGAAGTCATGTTTCGAGGGGTCCTCGGTTGTAAATTCGCCTTGTATTCAGAGCAAACTGTCTAAGCTTGTCTGTCACTTGGGTGCTCTGGAGTTTTTTTCCCATCTTTTTTTTTTTGCTCACCCCCTTTTGCTCTCCCCATCCCTTTTTTCCTGAGGTCTGCTCCCCCGATAGAGGTATTGTGTGGACTCCACTGTATAGAAAGCTCATCAGTGCTGGTTGCCTTTTGGGTGTTATCGGCTGGTAAGGTAACTGCGCGCTTATAGACTGCATGCAGATAATAGTGGCAGAATAAAGAAGATAAAGGGGGAGCTCTTCTCATTAACAGCTATCTCAGCCACTGCAGACATTGCCAGTATTGAGTGCTTAGTATGCTGAGCATAAATTAAAAAATGGATGAGGAATAAAAAGGGGAGGAGGACTGAAATGAGTGAAGGAAGGAGGGGAGGCCATCATGGAAGGCGAGAGCGAGAGGGACCGCAGGCATGGACGCTTTGAGCGATTTATGCAATCCATAAAAAATTCTCACCAGCTTACCTTCCAGGGACTTCAGAGCCTTTTCAGAAGAGGTGACACAATGGCCGTTTTTTTTTTTCCACACAGCCTTCTTATGCTCTTCTCCAGGATAGACTCTGGTACGCAAAGAAAACGTTACAAGCCTTATTATGCATATTTCAGTTTGGTTGGATGGTTGAGTGAGCTATGGCGGTGTGCTGTTATCTGCATATCCCAGAGGAAGAATCTAGGAGAATTATTACACGCACAATACTGCCCCCACTGTCTGTACCACACAGGGCTTCTAGTCCATGGGAATAACATGCATGTACTAATATTAGTATGATGTGTAATATAACTGTGTCATTTTGAAGGTCCGGGGAACCCTTTTAAATTTGTCACTATTATTTCTTTTTTTAAAAAAAAAGCCATTATTTTTGTTTTTTTGTCAGTAAACTCAACTCCTACCTTTTTTTTTTTTTTTACAAGAAGTCTTACACAATCTCCCGCTGCTGGATTAGAACCTTTTCTGAAGTGTGTTTAGCAGATATACTTTATTTACACTCGCACATTGTGAACACGTTGAACAAAACAATGGATAATTTTCCAGCTGACCTATGACAGTAGGAATGTCTTCCCTTGTGCAAGTGTATTCTGTTTTGGTCGGCTCTACAGATGACCATTAAGCTGTAAATAAATCCTCCCCTCTCTCTCTCTCTCCCTCACTCTCTCTTTTCCAACCTGCCAGTGTTGAGACACAATCCCAGCCTGCTCAGGCAGACATGTTCCTGATAAACCGCTGCTCTCTTGCAAGCTTTACAATGGAGCCTGGATTCATTTGCATGACACAATTGGCTTGCCGTGCTGATGTGTTGCGGCTAGACAAGTGTAGCATTACAGGGAACAAGTTACCATGGGGAAGGTTAATATAGACAATAAGGGAAGCAGATAATGTGAATTGGGTCCCTGTTTTTCAAACCTCTTATCTGGGAGGCGAGAAAAATCGGCCTGCTTTGAATACGGGCGACCATTTTAAAGGGCCAGTACAGACTGAGGTGCCAAGAGCTTGACAAGCTTTTACTGTTCTAATTCATTCAGTCGAGTTTAGATATGCAGCGTTATCTCAAGAAATAAGTATTTTTGCAATGTTCTCTTCAAAACTGCATGGAACTTTCAAATGGAGATAAATGTCCTATATCTGTTTTACTGTGTATTGCAAGTTCTTAAAATATATATATATAAAATTAAGCTGTTTAAGTGTAGGAGTTCTACTGTAACGCTTCATCAGATTAGTAGAATAGAACATGACATTTAGGTATTTTTATGGGACGCCTTTTTAGGAGTAGGACCGGTGTTCATTAGCCCTGGCGTTTGCGTGCTATTTCTATTAGATTTTGTTTTGTTTCATTTGTGCAGCCCTTTTAACAATAGACACTGAACACAGTTCAGATTACCAGAAATCCAGACGAGAAAGTCAGAGGCTTGTTGGATTAAAAATTGTCACTCTTTAGTAATTATATACTCTAAAGAGTTTGTTAAAACTAGGTTGAGTAGAAGCATCGGGGTCTTTTATGTATACGGAAGAACTTTTAGCTTCAAATTTACAGTATGCACGTAACATTATTCACTGAGTGTAGAAGACTCGAGCAGTGGGTTTTAATGTAGAGCTTCTTATTTATCGCTGACTCTGAGCTGATGCTGTGTGTTGCATACTCTGTTTATCATCAAGCACTCGCATGGTGTTCAGACCACTGTGATATAAAATTAGTTTCTTAAAAGTTGCACCAGAAATGAAATTGTGCTGTTTTTCAATGTACAGAGAACAAAGTTGGACGCCTTTGTATTTAGCACGTACTCCCATCCACGCAGCAGGTAAAGGCTCAATTACCATCCTTCAGCAGACCCCTAACAAGGCGACAAAAGGCCCTAATTTTTAATTGAATATTTAGGCTGCTGAGGAGCAGGGCAGAGGAGGGAGAGGCCGGCAGTCCGGGCCGAGCCTCCCGCCGTGGCTTCCAGATGGGCTGGCCTGCCAAGGAGGTTGTTAAGAGCCAGGATTGAGTACCTTATGTGGTGAATTAAGTTTAAACCCTGGGGTGTCTGAGTTCTGGAGAGAGAGAGAGAAGGAAAGACAGAGAGAGACTGAGTAGGAAATAAGGAGAGAGAGAGAGAGAGAGAGAGAGAGAGAGGAGGAAAGAAAGCTTTAAATCTAGGCAGATATGCTCCCTTGTCAAGTGCCACACACACACACACAGCCGGGGGGGGGGGGGGGGGGGGGGGGGGGGGGGGGGGGGGGGGGGGGGGGGGGGGGGGGGGGGGGGGGGGGGGGG
>JAOTRN010000051.1:17629955-17645219 GCA_028566695.1 Bagroides melapterus
GATTTAAGAATTTTTTGATATTTCTACTGAAATCAAGACAAAACTACTAAGTAAGAAAGTCATTTTTTGCAGTGTACGTGTGTCCTGAGTTTTCAATAAAAAATGCTTCTCAGTTAATTACACACAAGTTCTTACAGATGTCATTATTTCCACCCTACTAGACAGTGGAACAACAGTCAAGAGGAACTCATGAACTTAGAACGTTCCAGATATTCACGTATTTAAATAAAACATGCTACATGCATGACTCCATCTGCGACAGTAACATTAGAGATTCACTGTTTGTTACACAGATATTAGTAGACCAAAGTGTTCTTGTGGTAGTACAATGTCAACCTGCATTTCCTTATCACGTGTCATATAAGTTTCCAACTCTATAATAGAGATGTTGGTATGTATTTTCTACTTTTTTTTTTTACCTTTTACCTACTTTTTTTTATTGAACGTAATGAAATAGTGCTTAACTGGCTAATAATAGTATTTTTTCCATCCTAGTGTGATTTCAACTGAAATACTTTCCCAATAGGACTAAATACCTGTCGAGAAGTCATCACTTTCTTCATGCATGGCTACAGGAAGATATGGCATTAGATATAAAAACTTTACCTGCATTGTTAAAGATAAAGATTTTACATTTCTGCAAGAAACGAATCAAAGGCTATCGTTTGTAAAGTATGTTATAAACCATTCTGTTATTTCGTTCCAACCAGATTCCAGTTAGAGTTGAACACTGACGCAAGAACATAAATATATTGTTTCTGGTCAGAACCAATCAAAATAAAGAAGGACATATTTTCTAATTCCTTTTGGTTTTGTTTTAGTCATAATCTCTTTATTTTCCGAGTGCAGTTTTAATAAGGAAGACTTCAGATGTCTTGGAGATGTTCCATCAGGTGATCACTGATTCTCAGACGATGTTCTTGTTCAGTTTGACCCTTTCATCAGAGGGGAGTCAGGACTCCGTCTACTCGACATGGTGCTTAGATCTTACCTTTATCTCATAACGGCTCCCTTAGGAGGCATTGTGGCCCTGACCGGTATTGACACCTCACAACCATTGAGAGTTGTCCAGCTTTATGGAATATACATGATGACCTCATCTCGACTAATACTATCCGGCTCTTCCTGCTTTATTGTTGTCAACAGTGATTCATTTTAAACCTCATTCCCAAATGCACAATTAATACGATTACCATACAATTCCTCTTACAGAGGTTATACCCTCAACACCCATTATTGACTGTTCAGCTGTCAATTAACACAATGCCTTGTGTCCCAAGGACAGGTTTCACTCACGGTTCCGAGTTGGCGATGAGCTTTAGGATTTATCCTGTCATCATTTTCTTACCTCCGTTTGTGACAAAACACGGAAATAATAAACTCTTATGCATGCTTGTATTCCTTCTAAGATACAGTAGATGCAAAAAAAAGAAAAAACCCTAAAACTGTCATACAGTACATGTGCACACAAACCCAACCTTGTCCCAAGCGCTCCTGTCATTGTAGTTAACCTTAGAGGGTGCGAGCTATTTTATCTCAAATTTATCAGAGTGGAATTGGTCCCAGGTCATTGTCAGGTAGCCATAACCCTTTTGTGTTGGCTCTATTGTGGCTGGAGATAAAGTGTTGAAAGGCAGACAGAGCATGGCTGGCAGCCGCCTCCCCTCTCCAGGCCATAATGTGCACGAAGATGAGGTGGCCGTGCATTTCTCTCAAGTGTGCAATGCGGGAATGTCGTTTGAAAAACACTCAGTGAAGACTGGTTCCATCATTGCGCTGCGGGATAAAAGGCGTCATTTCAGAGGTTTTCATTGCCCATTTAACTATCCTTGTTCCTTCTTCCTAATATTGCCTGTAAATTACCATTTCAAATCGACGGCCGATTGCTGTGCAGGGCGGACGGTGCTGGAGGCAGCCGCCCCTCAGGCTGCATGCCGTTTTTACGCAACCCAGCCACGTTCCCCTGCAAATTTCCCTGATTAGATTTGTAAATAAAAAAAAACAATATATAACATGGAAGAATTAATCTATTTTATATTCCTTGGTTACATTTTTTCCGTGCCGCATATTTGAAAGATTTAGAAGGTATTTGTGCCTGCTGCTTTCAACCATTATATGCTTCACTTCATACATCTATTTGTGATGCTATAAAACAGGCATTGACTGCCCATGTAAATTGTGTTCCCCACAATAAATTATATGCATACTTGCAATACAAAAAAAAAAAAAAAAAAGCATGACTGCCATGGAGCCCATGGAGCCCCCTGTGTATTAGGATACTAATAACAACTGGACAAGACACACACGGGCGCTTCTTCTACGTTTTTCCATCTCAGCATGATTTTTGGAGGAAGTGTGATTTTTTTTAGTATTGCGGTCCACAAGCCGAGGCAAAACAGCCTCTCTTCCCCCACCGCAAACTTCTATTTCTGTGGAGCGACTGATGTTCTTGCTGCAGTGAGCTTCTTGAAAATGCCAGTGACCTGCACACACCCATGGTTCAGTGGCTAATTTCTGGAGCAGTAGTACTCTCTTTATGTGTCCAAGGCTTCCTGCATCCACTGTGTGAGAGGATTGCTTGTGAAATCTCATGTACGCTCTGATTTAGGGGTCATGCTGGAAAATGTTGGTGCTCATAAATGCCAGCAGAGCAGCTCAGTCAGTAAAGAGACGAGTCTGCGTCTATATCTGCATTCATAAGCGCTACATACATAATATCTGTAAGACTTTTAATGATGCTTATGTCAAATGTTTATAGTTTGTAACTAGCATGATTTGTCTGGATGCTTCAGCTGTTGTTATGAGTAACTTATGGGATCACTGGAGGTTCATTATAGATAAATTAAACAAAAAAAGTAGTGCTCCTAAACCTTTAGAGCGTTTAAAGTAAATTGCCACATCAGATCTGGAAATAGAAACAATAAAGTTACTAGATAAGTTTCATCCTTAAGCTTCGTTCACTTGAGGAAGTTAAGAACATCAAACAGCAATCATCTCTCATTCTTCAGCACAGTTATATAATACAGAAATCCATCAAATTTCACTTCAAACTTTGGTTATAACCAAAAAAATCTTTCTATTTAACTTTCTATACAAAGATTGTATGCTTTGCTAAAGTGTTTTTTATAAAAAAGAAAATGTCTGAAAATTAGCTGTTGCTAAATACAATATATTTTTTTAAGATCCTGTTAATATGTATATAATTAGGTCTAAGTGTATAATTAGGTCTAAGTGTAATAAACATAAGAAGCACAAGAATAAGCACAGAATTCCACCAGCATGATTTTTATTTCATTTCCCCACTTCTAGTGTTTTTCAGATCATTTCCTCTGCTATGAGTTTTAGTTATTTTTAAGTAAGAGTTTTTTTATGTAAGAATTTTTAAAATCCAATTACCTACAAAATTTGAAGAACAAAACTATGTACCCGTTGGTCATCTGATTTTACAGAAGAATAGAGAAAATTGACAATATTTAGTCAAGTAAAAAAGTAAAAGTAAAAAAAAAAGATATAAACTGATTGCAACTACATTGTAATTCCTAAAAAATAAAAAATAAATACATAAAAAAAATTCAATACTGCTATCTTGCTTTACATTTTCTTATTCCTGTACATTTATGTCTAAGGATATTTACATTAATGCTTTTTTTCTACCAAACTCTTGAAGCGAGCACTTTTACGACTTGTCAGTACTCCTCTGTAAGTCACATTCCAGTGAAACCCCTGTGATCACTGCTACGTTCTAGTGCTGGGTTTGTCATAAAAGTTTGATTTTGGCTGCACAGAGCTACGCACTGCTGAACCCTCATATCTCCTAACCCATTAGGACCAAGACAGAGGTTAAAGGTCACCACCCTGCCAAGTCGAGCCTAGCTCTGCTCTCTCACCCATGCCTCATCACCACAGCGCCGGCCTGGAAAAGCCAATAAAATTGCAAATTTCCTCGTATTTTCACAATATCCTAAATAAACAGGAGCCGAGCACACATTCCCTCTCCCAGCATCAAATATTAATCTCGGTGTAGCTGGAGGAACGTGCGGCAGCGCCAGTCGCTCCCTGGGTAAACAGTGGCGAGATTGCTATTCACCGACTCTCATCCGCCGTGCCGGAGAGCATGACAAATTCTCCTCCTAATTACAAGAAGCTCTGTGTGCTCTCCAGCACTGGAAATCAAGCCCACGTTCACTCTGCTCCAGTTTAGGATTAGGCCCTCATGCTTGCCACACACTGAGCCCTAGCCAAGGTTGAGCATATGCAAAGTGTGTGTGTGTGTGTGTGTGTGGTGAGCTGGTGTCAGCTATTGCTATGATGTTAATGGAGAATATAAACTGTATTCTAACAAGATATTAAATCCTACTGTTCCATTTTTAATTTCTGCAATGAGAAATCAATAGCAAAGATGTTTTGGATCGACTAGAACCGATCTTTTTTAAGGGATTAAATCAAGCTATCAGAAGCAAAGTTAAAGTGTTGCACCTTTCTTCCCTCTCCCTGTCACTCTCATCATCATCACCGCACCCTATAGCTGTTTGTTCGGTTAATGTATCGTCAACACAATGACAGGCTTACACTGTTCTGGTTTAAAGACTTCCCCAATTCCCCTGCTTTAAAAAAAAAAAAAAAATTAGAGAACAAGACTGAGATGACTTCTTTAACCACAAGGGGCAGCAGAGTACATGGCATGGAGAGCTCATGTGTCCAGATTCAGCAATCAAGTCAATAACTTCAGACTGGAGGAGTTTATCCGATATTGCATGATTTGTTTTCTGTTACGTCTTATGGAAGAAAGCAGTGACAGGAAATATGTCTAAAACATTGAAATAATTAAATATATATCCTGTCAAAGTATATATATATATCCTTCTCAAAGTAGTCTTCAAGCCTAAC
Source organism: Bagroides melapterus (assembly GCA_028566695.1). NCBI lineage: Eukaryota > Metazoa > Chordata > Actinopteri > Siluriformes > Bagridae > Bagroides > Bagroides melapterus. Next base: position 17,634,843 of record JAOTRN010000051.1, read on the forward strand.
CACAGGTCTGTGATTTTTTTCTGTAACAGAAGTGAAAATCACAATCCTTTAAATTATATCGAGCTACTGTTCTGTTGAGTTAGAGTTATTAGCTGTCTTGACTGGTCACTTGACTTGCTTTAATTCAAGCCTCAAACTAGTTAAAAACATAAAGAAAAAACGTACAAATAATGTCAACGTGGACCTATGTCTAAGAAAGAGGCAGGTAAGTAAAATATATTTTACTGCAGAATGTTTGAGGGCCCCTGTATTAAACTCTGAAAATCTTTATTCATAAGCCACAAAATATCAAATTGTTTTATTTTGTTATATTTTTCTGTGTGGTTTATGATGTTTTTATGATGTTTAATAGACAATCTCTTGACTATTTTGACTCTAATTGTGGATTAGAATCCTTATTATGGATTCCGGTGATACGTTTTCTGACACAAACAATTTTTTTAGAAGCAGGTGATAGATTTGTCTATAGATTTGTCCAAGGTGAGCTAGTAAAATATAGAAGTAGCAACATTTTGCTTTAGTGATATTGTGAAATAGTTATGGAATCTGCTAGTGTGGAATTAAAGTGACCATAATAGAAAAAAATATATATGTACAGCTATGTCAGTGCTAATTTAAAGTCCTTAGACTGTCTGAACAGGCAGATTTCCTGACTGTGTAGAGTTATATGAAGTGATCAGCATGTACTAGAGTATTATTACACTGGGGATTGCCAGTGAGCCCTGAATTGATGCTAGTGATACACAGACAAATCAAGTTTACCCGATCAGCCACCTCTTTCCAGTGTCCCGCCTACCAGGTCATATGTACAGCGAAGGCACTTAAGGTCTGATTATGTACCTTAGTAATCTTTCTACACCCTTCTATCGCTTTAAGTACAGATACAACCCAGACACGTTTATTTGCCCATTTGAAATCACTATCCCAAATGTTCTCAACACTGTTAAATTGAATAAACTCATTGAGTGTTCTCTTGTGTCCAGCTGGACAGTGTAGCATTGTCCTGTGTACTCTTATCTACTCTGTGTAATCTGTTGCACTTCTCTAAACCTGCAGTGAACTGTTGAAAGTGCCAGAATTGTACTGGTGTATTTCCTCTGAACGAGCACATCCCATTTCACATTCCCTCTCACAATGTTCTAGCTCCACACTCAGTCAGTGCCATACACCGTTCCCGCAGGTAATTGGGTTCCTTGTCGCCCTGCGTATTGGGTGTTTATTTAATTAATTGAATCCGATATCGCTCCCTATCCTGTGTCCCTATTCTCCAGGTGTCTCCTTGGTTGCAGGTGTGACATGCCCTGGTTCTTCGGTTCTCCATGTGATTTTCTAACCTCGTGTTAATGTAGCCATGTAGCAGCCACGGAGCTCCCGACTCGCTCCTCATGACTTTTCTAACGTGAGTGCGCAGGCTAGGGTAATAGACTCCGGGGCTGTCCTTCAGCTTTCCCTATCAGAAGGTGATGGCATGTAGATATGTGAGCTCCATCTATCAGTCATCAGAGATTTTCATTAAGGCTGGAATGAATGTGGAAGGTCACTGGGCAAAGTGGGAACGAGAGAGTTCCTCCTCAGACGTTTCAATTTAATCTTTACTTCACCTGAGACACAGAGCTTAATTGCTGCCTTTGTGTTTGTAAAGCTTTCTTCATCACACCTACGGAGATTAAACGAAGACCATGTAGCACTGGAAATGTGTATCTTAGTGAGTCGTTTACTGTTGATGTGTGTTCGCTTGTGGCATAAATGGATTGAAGTGTTGTGAACGGTAAGTTCAGGTAATCACCAGTTCAACAAACAGCCTTTTATTTTGCTCCTGATGAGTCTTGTACTGTTTCCACGACAGTGCCTGAGAGCACCTCATTATCTCTTTGTATGCGTCGCTTGGCGAGCGGATACTTTGTCGCTTCCCTTCCTCCCTGATTTCTCTCCCTAGTGATCAAAGGCTGTCCCTGCTCCTCTCGTGCTCTCTCGCAGGTACTTCCATGCCACCCCCTGGCCTACACGATTGTCTTACAGGCACATTGAGGACACCCTGCGGGGGCCCCCCTCCTACTGCTGATTTACTGGGATTGGCTGCTTCTGTCACAGTGTGTGATTGCGACCTCTGGGTGACCCACTCAGGATATATATCAGTCCAGGTTATCTACATAATGCACAGGATGAGGGCGAGAGAGACAGCGCGAGCATAGAGAGTCCTTTTCAATAGACAATGATCCCTGCTAAATGGCAAGGAAGGAATTTATTTTTTCACCGCTGATGGAAGGTGCTATGTTCTTTGTACAGCACAGGTAGCATACAGTGGAGCTTTATATCTTCTTATTGTCAGCCGTGTGCGTGTGTGTCACAGATGTGCAAAAGCTAGCACGATAGCGAAGCACCCCCTCAGCTCTGCCATGTGAGTACGCAGCATCTGTATAGCTGAGGTGAATGAAGCCTAAATGACAGATTAGAGTGGCCCATTGATCATCTCCCATGCGATGCTTAATTCCCCCATAATGCTTCGTCCGTAATCATCACGACGAGTCCTAGGAATGCACACAAATAAAAAGGCAGCGTAAGAGTAAACAGATGAGCGAACATACCGTCTCGTTTTGTAGAAGTGGGCCATTGTGAGACAGTGCCCATTATTTTTATGATATTGAACGATTAATTATCCAGATGGCAGGAAAAGGAAGCCTCAGTCTCAAATCTGCTGCTATGCTTTTATCAGTCTTTTGCCTCCACAGTCATACACAGTTGCAGAAGGTAATAAACAGCTGTTGCCTTTTGTACTGGTTTCAGAGGCAGGTATTTTGCCATGCGGTAGCTCCCTGACCCACTACTTTACATCTGCTGTAGCGGGCCTGAGAGATGGGACGTGCTGTTAATAATAAAACGCACAAGATATGAAAATCCGGGACTCTTATTGCGATGCGGTTCCAAAGAGAAAGAGTGTGATAGATTTTAGCTAGTCATCTTAACTGTCATGTACAGTAGGTTCTAAATATTTCTTTCTTTACTGATTCATCCATTCGTATTTATGCACTTAAATCCTGCTGCTGTTTTTTTTTTTTTTTTCCAGAATCGATTTTTGCTTGATTTTCATTATGTATAATTTCATGTTAATCACACACTGCTTTATATTTCAGTAATAATACTTCAGACTGATCAGCATGTGAGCTGCCCGTTTATGGCAGATGTAAAACGAGTGTCTGCACATCTGTCTCTGTCTCCGACTCTGCAGTCTCAACTTTTAATGTCCATCCACATTAATATAAACTTGAACCTCACAGAGCGAAGTCCAGAAATCTTGCTGAAGGTTTCCACTCTCACCTCTGTCCTGAGTTAAATTGAAAAAACAAGTGTTCTCCTCACTGTTGACGTTTTTTTGTGTATTTGTATTGTACGGTTGTTGTTTTTTTCTTTTCTTTTCTTTTTTTTTTTGCCTTTTAAGTCCCAGCGGAGTGTCGGAGCTGTGTTTCAGATCGGCTCCTCCATTAAAGCATAATGTGTGTGTCATTTTGGGGGTGAGTAGAAATGGTGCATTTGGAGAAGCAGGTTGTGGAAATAGCACCTGATATGACCTCCATTTTAGAGAATGGTACAGAGATAATGGAAACTCCAGGAGGTAAAACAGTGCGGTCTGAACTTGTGCTCTGCGAGCAGACCCTAGGCCAGGCGTTATAGAGGATGAATGACAATGCGGAGGATCTCGAACGATTTATCTGTGTCTGTGATTAAGAAGTGTGACGTGACTGGGTGTTCAAATTTTAATTCACGTGGAATATTTGTCCTGTCATCTCCTGCTCTAACTTTTCTGCCCTTTAATAGTGAATGTAATGAGTACTAAACCTGAAATCTAGCCTGCTTATACATAAGCAGTGGGTGTAGAAATAATAGCTGCCTGCACCAGTCGCGGTTTAATCATATTTGTGTGCCTGTGGCTCTTTTTGCAGCCTGCGCTGATCTCCGGGAGTTCAGTACAAGGATTCATTTCCAGAACTGACTCTTAAGTGTCATCACAGTGGACACCCTGCTGCGGTAAGCCATTGGCTTTATTTGTTGATCTGTATGTCTCTCCCTCCCTCTTGGCTCATGGAGGGGAAGCGAGTCCACTCGTGGGTGACCATTAGAGGCAGATAATCTGCAGTGATTAGATAGGTTTTTATTTTGCAGTGCGGGCCCAAGCTCAGAGAGGCGAGAGGGAGCTTTTCAGAACAGAAGAATAGAGAGAGCCGCTCCAGCAGCCTCTCAACGCTGCGCCTGCCTTTAGAGCCCAGCGGCCAGGACAGCTGCCTATTCACACGGGTCTGCCAATTAAGCACATTCAGCAGGGTGCTGGAGAGACGCCCAGCCAGAGGTAGGCAGAGAGCTGATCATCTCCTCTTTGCCTCTCATCTCATCTTCTCTCCTAATCTCCCTTTCCTTTTCTCCTCTCATCCCCTTCCAAATAAGCTCAGCTATATTTCTAAAAATTATTTTGTGAGCATGCTGTTTTTTTCCCCACATATAGTTTTCATCTTTATGGGAAAAAAAAACCGTGCAGTATTTCTTCTGTTTTCAATTGAAATACATTACACATCTTTAATTCTGCACTTGCCACAGGTTAAGTGGATGAGTGTAGCCTATTACCATTTTCTCATAAACAGGCCAAAGGTTCATGTGTACATGACTTGTGCTGAATTTTATCCACCCTGCCAGTGATACACACACACACACACACACACACACACGGACTCATTCACACTCAGGGGGCTGTAATAGCAGCCAGTAGAACAGTCATTAATACTCCGAGAGGTATAACCACCGTGGGCTGGGAGGTTAGTAATAGATGCTGTGACCAGTAATTAGGCTGCAGACTTGTGTTAAAGTGTCGAGACTTTGGGAAACCGATTTATGGAATAATTAGTCCCCAGCAGTTTATTGATGGCACTTTCATACTTTTCCATGTGTTCCTTTTGGCCCCTCGGCCCACATTAGCGACCCTCTGGGTCTCCCCAAACAGTCATCCCATCTAATTAATTGAAATTAGGTCAGATCAAATGCATTTCAAGTTTCTCATATTGAAATTACCTGGGGGAATGAATTTCCAATTTAGAACTTGGGATTTCTGTCTTGCTAAATGGCGCTAAACGACGGTCTTAATATGCACGTAGCAGCAATGCAATAGAGTAATAGCTGCTAATCTGAGGCCATTGTTCTTGTTGCCCTGTTTATGCCTCATCATTCAGAAGACTTTGTTGTCCAGGCCTGCACTGTGCACTTTTACACAGCCGGATAGATAGAGTATAAAACAGACTCAGTCAATTCAAACTTTATTTCTCTTCAACATTTAGCATTTAGCATTTATCAATAAGATTAAAATATTAAGTATACTAAAACTGGCTAAAATTAAATAGTGAAAAAATTAGAGCAACTAATAAAATATTCAAGACAATTTCTGTTATCTTTTAGTCTAATAGATCTTTAATATATAAGGCTGAAAATGTGGTATAACTAAATTAACTAAAAAAAAAAACAAATTTTGGTTATTTAATCGTAAATCATATTGGATGACACTATCCCTAGATAAATAATAATTATATATATATTTGTATATAAATCTTTGACAAAAGAATCCAAATGTTTTGAAAATCCCTACAGTATAATTCATTTTCAGTAGTTTAGAACACTTTTAATTTTGATATCTATCACACTCTAAACTGTTGATAATAAGTCAGAATACTGAAGATTAATAAAATGCATTAAAATCTGTTAAAACGAATAAGGGTTATGGAACAAAATTGTTAAAATAATGACTAAATTCAAATAGATATTAAAAATATTTTCCTGTATCATTGTTGTATAAAATAGCTCTGATGTACAAACGACACTTTGATGATATTATTCCAAATATGTGCTGATGATTCTTAATGTCTAAATATATTTATAGCTGATAATAATAAAAAAGAATTATTATTATTATTATTATTATTATTATTATTATTATTAATAATAATATTATCAATATTACTATTACTATTATTATTAATATTATTATATTTTCTTCATTTTGTCACATTTCATATTTGCCAATTATCGCATTATTATTATTATTATTATTATTATTATTATTATTATTATTATTATTATTATTATTATTATTATCAGTATTATTGTTGTTATTATTATTAATAATAACAACAATAATAATTATAATAATAATGATGATAATAATATTAATATTACTATTAATATTAATATTATTATATTTTCCTAATTTTTTCACATTTCATATTTGCCAATTATTATTATTATTATTATTATTATTATTATTATTATTATTATTATTATTATTGTTATTATTATTTCTATCTTGCCTGTACAGTACATACATGTACTACTTTGCCTCATCAGTACTTTTAGTTTTGCATTTGTTATTGATATTTTTCTGTGACCTATAAACACAACCTGTGTTTATTTGTCCCCCTGACCTTTCTAACCGATCGTCAGTCTGATCCATGTGCCCTCGAGCTGATCTGTACTAGACTAGGTCAGCTGATGTCTATTCTCTGATTTGGACTTCATCTGTTGTTTCAGAAGCTTTGTGGAGGTGGGAATGAAGTTAGAGTTTGTGTTTGATTTTGGCTTTTAGACAATGATCTGAAGGGGCCAGCTCTTAAGGGAGAACTGTTCGCTATATCTCTTGTAAAAAGTCAATTTTTTCCTCTTGTGTCTTGATTACGAGGCCTTATTGGCATTTACATCTGTATTAAAGGGGCTGTGTATGACCCTGCGTGTGTCCGGCTGGGGCAGGCCTGGCAGATTGATTAACAAAAGCTGCTGCTTCACGCTTGTCACCGCTCGCCTGGCTGGGGGACTCAGGGGCCCCAGTCTGCCAGGGCCCTGAGGGAGTGCTGGACCCCAAAGCGTCCTCTAGCACAGAACAGCCCCCCTGCTAAAGGCATAGGATTAACCGTGCGGAATCACAATAGACGCACATGTCCCCTCGGCCAGGGCTGCCCCATTCAGACCTGCCTTCCTTACACCCGAATAAGGATTAAGCTTAATGAACTGGAAGGAGTTAACAATAAATGAAGAAGTCCTTTAAGCAGCCTCTAATTCCATTTTGTGTTGTGTCGCCTTTCATTTCCCCGTTCTGTCCTGCATCTATTTGAACACAAGGTGTAATCCTTTTGAATATCAAAGGTGGGAAGGGAGTATGAATTTAGACTTCACTCTCTCCTACTCCTGGACACAAGTCAGCTGCCATCTGCCACGGTGACGCACTGCTTTCTATCACTGCCTCATGTGCTTCTGCTCAAATTTCATCTTTATAATTAGGGCTTACTCGCAAATATTGTGTAGCATGGATAGAATTATACTTAATTATTTTACCAAACAGCTTTAAACATCACATGTGGAATATTCCAGTTAAAAAAATAAATCAATATCAGTGACTGGGAAAATAGCTCATGTTTTAGTTCTATGAAAATGATATTATGATTTTTATTATATTGTTTAAAAGCTGATCCTGTTTTTGTTTTGCTTTTACTTTTAATGAGGATTAACGTTCCTTGCTCATAATTATTTCAAATTGTGTTTAGTGACCATCAGGTTGTTGCAGTGTCCAGCTTGGGTTTGAAAAGTATTGGACAGAGTGTTAGACAGAAACCTGGTGACACCACTAAGTAACAAAGAGAGAGAGAGAGAGAGAGAGAGAGAGAGAGAGAATGGTGGAGAATGACTGTGAAGGACTGTTAGCTCACCTCCTCCCCCATCCCAGAGGATTTAATGACACAGACATCTGCCTGCAAACTCTCTTCAAAGCTCATCTCAACCAGGGGTCAGCCGTGGGCGATTTGCGACGTGTCACAAGTCATCATCGTAGCTGATGTTAGGCCGGCCCTTGGCTGCCTTGCTCTTAGAAATGAAGCAGGTCAGGGTCCAGTGAGTCACACACTGCACCCTTATCCACTTGGACCAGAGGACCGCTTTTTATGGCTGTTGTGGTGTCACTTCATAAGTGCCTGCAATTCCAAAGCAATTACGTATAAACTAACATGGGGGTCTCAACTGGTGGCAGATAAGGCCAAACTAAGTTCACCCCCCGTCTTGCTCTCTCTCCGTGGCGAACACAGTGACCCCCCACTTGTTGAGGTCAGGATAATCACTCTCTGCACATCCCAGTACTAACTCTGATGGCTCTGTCTGAGACTGATTGGATTGTGGGAAATGGTCAGTTACTCGTGTTCTTGTTCTGAGTGGGAGGCTCTGGCGGTGAACCTAATGGTGGAGAACATCAGCCACTGAAGCTCTTGGGTTCTCGTTGCTCACACTAAGAGCCTTTTCCTGCTGTTTATTCAAAAACTAAAAGTGGCCCGAATGGAACCACAATGGAGATAGTCAGAGTGGATGCAGTAGAAGAAACCACACGAGTGTGGAACGTAACCATTATTAGATTTATTACATTAATACTGTTTCTTTTTCTATTAAATTACTTTATATTTACCTCAGTTAAAGATAATCGGGTTACTTTCCATAGCTACTTTTAAGTATAATGATATCTAACCTTCTCAGGAATATCCTGCTCTGCTCAAAGTGCCATACACCTTTATACTGTTTGATTTATAACACCATTATCTGGAGTCACTCAGAAGAGGATGGAGTCTGGTTCCTCTTAAGTTTTCTTTCTCAAATTATTTTAAGGTGTTTTGCTTCTGTTACAACAGGATTGCTCATTGGGGATCTAAATTTGCATACCCGTTTGCTGCTTTGGGACAATTTCTACACAAGATTTGACACAGATGAAGCCTTCCTGTAGTCAGCAGGTCATATGAACAAAAAAAAAAAAAAGAAAGTAAAATTATTCGTGTGTATGTGGTAATCATCACTGAGCGATCCATCAATGACTTTCATGGAGTTCCTGCATAAAACGTATTATTTGAACCAGCAGTGGAAAAAGACCTTACCAGTCATATTTGATCAGTAAAGCAAAAAAAATAAAATAAATAAAACGCAAACCAATTTTTTTGCAGTTGGGTTTTGATGTCATCCAGGCCTCCCAAGGCTGTGGAGCTGAGAGGTGAGGGTGGTTTGGTGAGCGTGGGTGTCGGAGGCCTAGCAGAACAAGCTGCTGGAAATCACACTGCGGGTGTTGCTGAACGAGCGTCATCATCCAGCATCACCTTAACAGATACCAGCATCACCTCATCACCTACCCCAGGACCAGTCACAGCATGAAGGGTGTGATGCATGCTCACCCAGCTCAGCGAGCAAAACCAAAAATATGCACACTGGTCCTCGGTTAAGGTTTTAAAAACAGACCGGAGGATCGTTTTACTGAAAGGGATTGAGAGGAGCGACAAAGCAGTTTTCTTTTCACCACAGTCGTATGGAGCAAGGCCTCATCTGGTGTTTAGTTCAGGCAAAACATCCATTACTGATTTGTCAATGTTGAGCATGCTCTGTGAATGGTTGTCTCTTTGCTTCCAAATCAATCATTTGGATGTATTGACTTAAAAAAGGGATTTTTTCAGTTCGTCTATGTATATTATAAACGACCGAATAAAGCATCGCAGTGATTTCTTGTCTGAAACTGGGTGAAGAGAAGTTGAGAAAAGAAAAGGAAAGACATGTGGAAGTTTACTTTCTGTGCGTTTGCTCCCGTGGCCACCTCCGGAGATCAGCTCTGATGTCAAGACGAGCCAGAGTGCTAATTTCTCGGACGTCTCAGAGGGGAAGGCTCTGAATCAATCCCAGCTGTCAGTGCTGTCGACGCAGGTGCGCGGACGTTGTGGGGGAGAAAATTTACATTTATATGTATATGTAGATGTGTATGCCACGTTCTGGGGCGACATGTAAAGACGTTGACACAGTAATCACAGGGCTTGGGGATGCCTTCTGTCCAGCAGTGTGAAGAGCAGAGGCAGGCCGGATGGGCGGGAAACAAGCGTCCCTCAGATAACTACCTGCGCAAGCCGTCACTCTTCTGACAACACACAATATTATGCAAATGGACGTCGGGATGATGGAGGCCTGGAAGTCCGGCATCAACCGCAACAGCTAAAGCACTGCAGAGCAACCCTGTGTCTGTCTTCTGTCTGTCCATGTCAAGATTCCTTTCTATCCGTCTTTCTTTTTATTGCTCTGTCTGTCTAGCCATCTAGTCTGTCTAGACGTTTTTTTTTGGGTTTCTCACCCTCTATTTTTATTTTTCCTTCTTTCCTTTCTTGACCTTTAATTCAGTCTTTCTGTCTTTCTTTCTTTCTTTCTTTCTTTCTTTCTTTCTTTCTTACTTTCTTCCGTTCTCTATAATTAAAGCTATCAATAAAATGAGCTTCCTTCCTTTCTTTCTTTCTTTCTTTCTTTCTTTCTTTCTTTCTTTCTTTCTTTCTTTCTTTCTTTCTTTCTTTC
>JAOTRN010000051.1:17653001-17666922 GCA_028566695.1 Bagroides melapterus
TGGGGGGGGTGTATTGTGTATTTTTATGCATTGTTAATTGCAAATAAGTGTCACAAAATCTACATAAACTCTAGTGCTGAAGTGTTCCAGTGTTAAACAGGTATCCAGATTCCTGTAGATTCCTCTTTTGTATGCCTTGTAAATTTACTGGATGATTTTTAGCAATGCGTTTGTTTGTCTCATATCATACAGTACATCATATGTATAATTCACTGATTCTTACAGATCTTACAGCATCTAAATACAACGATTTTTACCTCATTCAGAGCTAGTATGGGATTTTACAACACAAAGGTAAACAAGCCGGTCGGGGCCTTTAAATCTGCTTCTTTATGTCACTGACTGTTGACTCTTGCACTTCCATTTAGAGAGAAACACACCCACATCCCATTCCTTCAGTGCACAGAAAAGCCACAGTACTGGAGCTGCAACTCTGTCAGTCGGAAATCCCTGACTAGGGCTTTAAAGAATCACTCAGCAGGATGTGATAACATTTACTTACATGGAAAAAAAAAATCTGAATAAACCTTATATGAATGCTTTAGATATGTGAAATAAATCCCTCAAAAGCCATCAGCACCCTACAATGTAAAAAAAAAAAGCAAGATGGAGACAAATGCTTGATCTGAGATCCTAGGACATTTGAGTCATGTTTCTCAGTATAGCAAAGAAGCTCCTAGAGGAGAAAATGTGTTAGATGTGGATTATTCTTGTGTCTTTAAGGGCAAAGGGGAGAATCAGTGCTATAGTCCTCCACAGCGTGGTCTCAGATATACTCACACTCATTCAGTACACACTCCCAAACACCTTCTCATGCTGTGATGGTTCTTAATAGATAAAGAAGGTAACAACTAGGCAACATTTTGGATGGTAGAATGGTGATGTGGATGTGCTTGTAAGCAGTGCAGTAGATGTACGAGTAAATGTAATATGAGTTATAGACGCTCTTTAAAGGTTAAGACACCAGAAGTTAAGATAATATTGTTGTGTTTTTTTTTTTTGGTAATGTGTGGTTAAAGTCAGGACGCAATGTAGGTGTCATTAAGGGCAATCCATAAATCTTCATCAAGAACAGGCAAACATCAGAAAATAGGAGAAAAAAAAACAGGGAGAAAATTAGGTTCATTAAGGCACAGAACTGATTAACAAGACTTCGTTAAAAGGAATGGAAACAAAAGGGTGTAAAGGTTTATTAAAATAATGGATGAATAGATGGATGGATGGATGGATGGATGGATGGATAGATGATATTTGGATGAATGGGTGGATGGATGGATGGATGGATGGGTGGGTAGGTGAAAGAATGGGTGTATTGATGGATGGATAGAAGTATGGATGTGTATTTGGATGGATGGATGGATATATACGTAGATCGGTGAAAGACTGGGTGGATTGATGGATTTATATTTGGATGGATGGATGGATGGATGGATATATGGATGGGTAAAAGAATGGCTGTTTTGATGGATGGGTATTTAGTTGGATGGATGGATGGATGTTTATATGGATGGGTGAAAGAATTGGTGGATTGATGGATGGATGGATGGATGGATGGATGGGTGAAAGAAGGGTGGATTGATGGATGGATATTTGGATGGATGGATAGATGGGTGAAAGAATGGGTGGATTGATGGATGGATATTTGGATGGATGGATATATGGATGGGTAAAAGAATGGGTGTTTTGATGGACGGGGATTTAGTTGGATGGCTTGGATGGATGGATGGATGGATGGATGGATGGATATATGGATGGGTAAAAGAATGGGTGTTTAGTTGGATGGATGTATGGATGGATGGATGGATGTTTATATGGATGGCTGAAAGAATGGGTGGATGGAAGGATGGGTATTTGGATGGATGGATGGATGGATGGATGGGTATATGGATGGGTGAAAGAATGAGTGGATTGATGGATGGCTAGATGGATGGATGTGTTTTTGGATGGATGGATATACTGTAGATAGAAATGAATACTGATAGCCAGGGTTCGATGTATAGTATAACAAAATCTATTAACTTTATGGAATACTAAGTTTAATACTAATAATCTATTCACACTAAAAACCTCCTTATGTAAATGCACACAGCTGACCTTCAAATACTGGTGAAAGAATTGATCAAGGACTGAGTTCATATGTAGTATTAAGTTTTATATTTACAGGTGAAAAGTCATTTTTAAGTGTAGTGTTATTTAAATTCTTACCTCATTAGTGATTGATGTGAAGTAAAGAAGGTGAGATACAGTATGTGGATTTTGTTGACCCAGTAAAACTGACATAAGTAATAAAACATTATACTCTTACTAAATAAAAAAAATTCTTTACAATAAATGATTTATATTTACATTATATATTTATTTGCATATAGAATAAATATATATAAAAATATATACATATAGAATTATTTATGGCCCACAAGCAGTTTGTTTTGCCTGTGTGAGGTTTTGGGTGGAAAGGCAGTGCTGGGAGATATAGAGGCTGGGTTGTGTTTCTTGCTCTGACTCAGCAGCAGTTGCTCTGTGTGTGTGTGTGTGTGTGTGTATGTGTGTGTGTGTGTCAGAGCACGCCGTGAAGGGCTGCCAGCGGACAGCTTCCTGTGGGGACGGCCTGTTTGCCCTGTCCGTCTCTGCCTCCGGCAACACTCCGCTGTTTGTTTTAATCACCACTCTATTTGCCAAAGGTTTTTTTTTTTCCCCTCTAAGAGCTGGGAGTGTTTTCCTCCGTGGCACAGGCAGGACACAACATGGACAGACACTGTGACTTGTGCATATTTCCTAATATGTCTACTTCAGAAAATGCTGGTCTTTTCTTCGACATCCCTCTGTCTTTTGGGATCCAGACTGCTTTTTTTTCCAGTACGGAAGTATTTACATGGCATGCGTCAATCCAGCGTGTGTGTACTCTGCCATCAGCACTTGCCTTCCATCCTCTCCCCCTCTCTATTTGTTCTCCATTTTGTGATGTCTGGTGCAGGGATTATTGGCTGCACTGCCATCCTGCCTGGCCTTGTCTTCTGGCTGGGAGACAACATCCACATGGCATCGGACCAGACGTCAGGGTGCTTCTCAATGGAAAGCCCTGCTCTTATCCTCCACTGCTTTTGTTCAGGCCTCAAAGTTTATTTATCTATCAGCTGTTTTCCTGATCTTTTTCACAAACAACTGAGCCAAGACATGACTGATCCAACCTAGCGTCGTCCACGCTGAGCTTTTCCCATCTGTTGGCACTCCTGTGAGCTGATATATATAATTCCATCCCTATCTTCTTTTATTACTATTAAAAAAGCTTTTAGATACATTTTAGCACACAAAAGCTGTTCCCCTTCCTTTGTAGTCTGAGCTTCTATCTATGAAGGTAAGGGAGGAAGAAATCAATAATGTATTTGGACTCTCAATCTTCCTGGCCTAGGTAGAAGGTGTTTTTTTGGTGGATGTTTTTTGTCATTCATAAGCTTTGCTGACAAATCCCTGACATCATTTGTGGGCTGTATCGATAACTTCTGCCTCTGCTGTGGAGGACAAATAGAAAGCATTTGTCTGTCTGTGTGAGAGGTGAGACCTGCCGAGACAAAGGCCTTGCTGCCAACCGGCCATGGCATTGGCAGCTGACGATATTAGCACAATATTCAAGGTCAAAGGTTACCAAAGGGCATTCAAGCAGTGAAGAGGCCTGCGAATAAAAAAATGATGTCTTGATAACCAGAGGATCATTCATCCTTCACATATACGAACCTAATACAGTAATACTATATAAAACAGTATATTTATAGCACGTTGTTGAGATTTGTTTGCTCTCCTGTCCAAAATATAAGAAACCCATTGTAAAACATTGATATTGTGTCTTACAGACATTTCTGTGTTACTTTTCGGGGCTTAACCTCTTGAAGGAAACAATTAGACTCTGGTTAAAATATGTTTTAAATACACTGTCATTCCTCTGCACCACTAGCAGCAAAACAATCCCAAATTCCCAATAAATCCTCACTGTATTCTCCTTAAATATGGTCCTTTTTTTTCAACAAACATTATCAAAGTTTGTTAGTTTTATTTGCGATAAAATTTTGGTGGCTGAAGATCAGACCAATTTTTATGCGTTGTTAAAAATTTCAAATGAAATAATAGAATATTAAATGTAAAATGAATAATAGAATATAAAATTGTGCTAAAATCTACATGCTACTGCTAGATTACATTTTTATAATTGTTATTAATTAATATAATTCTTTAGTTAAAAAACTTTGAATCAGCAGTTATTCAAACTATGGAATGTTTTGAACATAAGGCAAATAACTAAAATATCCATTCGGATTCTTTGTTTTGTATTGAATTTGACATCTGCAACGAATGTAATGTTTGAAAATAGAACAAAAATATTAGGTATTAACTTTCATGACCCAGACAGACAGATGCTAATTACATTAGTATTAACGTCTGGCAGGCAGCACCATTCTAGCCATGCTGGATCTGAGCTCGTTGCTGTTTTTAGATCTGAAACTAGACAGTGTTAATCGTGAATAGTGTCTGGGGCAAAGGTTTATTTAAAAAAATCTATTTGGCTTGGGTTTGGATTGGATTAATCTGCTTTATCCGTAGTGGACTGTAAGGAAAGGTCAAAGCTGCCTGGGATAACTGAACCGTCCTTGATAATTTGTTCACCTTTACTTCTTCATCATCGTCCTCCTCTTTCATCGTTTTACTGCTTTCCAGAGCCTTGATTTGAATAGTGCATATTGAGAGGCAGCATCTCAACAGCCATATTTTCTCTTCTACAGAAAGCCATTGAAGAAACTGGCAGCTTCTTTCTTCAAAAGGCCCCTGGAAACATGTTAAATACCCTTTTGCTTCCCCTGATTTTTTGTGCTGGATTTTAAGTGCTTAGGATTCAGCTATTGTTTCTCGTTTTAGCGGTAGCTTCTCACGTTAATGCTACAGAGGGATGTAAGTGGCATATTAAACTTCTTGTGAGCAGGCACCACCTGCCAGTCTCATGTAAAGCCCAAAAACATACCTGTCAGCAGCTGCTGGTTCCTGCGTGATAACACATAAGCTAGCGTCTCATTAATTCTGAGCATATGCACGAGAGAGACAGGGGTGGAGCTCGGGAAATGTTTTCCCTTTTCCCCCACTTCATAAAGAACACTGTGAAGGCAGGAATGGGGTTCAGACAGCGAAGATCCATCAACAAATTCCAGAAAATGACAACAAATCTGCCCCTTAATTGATGTCATTAAACGAGGCAGGTTTAATTCCACCTGTTTTGGATTTGCTACTTATTCATAATTTGCCTCTCGGTTACACATACAACCCACACTGACGGGTATGCACGTTCTTTTCATCTAGCTATTACATTCTGGAAATTAAAAATAATATAAAATATGAAAACTAATATTGGATTTTACTCAGGAAGCAGGTACATGTTTATATACACAGTATTACACAATATACTGTAATGCACCCACAATTTACATTTTCCCCTTAAACTATTGAAACAGCTACACTGGATTCTTCTAAATAAATATCTTAGACATATTAGTAGTAGATTTTATTATTGTTCATTACTCTGAGCTTAGATGAGTAATATCTTTCTCAGCAACGTATCAGTATTAGTATTAAGTATTAAGTTTGCTTATATATGATATTATTTTTCCTTTGAACACAAATATAAATGCTTTATTTGCTGATACTGTGCATGTGTGATAAATTGGCAGATTAGATAAAGCCATGTAAAGGTATGAGGAACTGGTTTGGGTATGCTTTTAAGCTTTTATGTACGAACCTCAAATCAGAAGAGAGTCCGTTAGAATGTAAGAACTTCAACATACCACCTCAGCTTCTGTCTGCTGTGTCTTAACAAAAGGAAAGTGAGGTGTTTTAAAGTTGCTGAATTTTTGGGAAAGCTGGAAGAAAGCAGCAGACAATCAAAAGACTAAATGGACGGAGTGCAACAGCCTGACCCACAGAGGAAAGTTCTGAGTGGCAAGGACAGATGCAAGGTCAGGGATCTCCTCTCGAAGTAAAAAGAAAGTGCATCAAGGATACAAGCCTATTTCTCACAACCATTGTTGTGCCTATCCTCCTGTGCATCCAGCTTCATTTCCACTTCAATTTTTATCAACCTTCTGCTCGCCTCTCAAGGAGATAGGATACAAGCTCTGACACGAATTAGCCCTCAGATTGACTGATACTGCAGTGCCCAAGGGACGCTGGGTAAAAAAGCTCTTGCTTTCCCCCTCGTTCCCCCTTTCCTTCCTTACCCTTCTCCTTTTCCTATGTCTCCAACTTCGTCCTGTTTTTCCCCGGTGGCTCCTTGTCAGTCACCTGTCTGTGCCATGTCACCTTCTCCTTCAGAGCTGACAGACAGCCGCCGCTGGGTTCTGACGGAGTAATTTGCTCCGAATTTACAAAACGTTCAGCATCAAAGATGGCAGCTGGCTTGTGTGGAAATGATTGCATTAAGAGCGGCAGTGAGAGGTCTATTTCTGCTCATCAGCAAAGTTGACAGACCTACTACCCGTATTTTTCCAACAATTTTTCAGACTCTTCTTTAGGGGACACATCGAGACACCACTGTCATTATGACCGGAGCCATCTGACATATGCAACCAAGCTTGTGATTGGTCGCTAGAAACAGGGCGTACCCCCAAGATACACTGTTTCACTAGCTTTTTTTGTGTTAGAACTAATTACAGTACTGGTTTAGTCATACACAACATCCAGCACTAAACTTAAAAGAGTATGAGCATGTAAAAGTAGCTGCATCTTCATCCAACACTCACAGATATTACATTACTTCTGCATTAACTAGTCCGAGGCCTTTATGCTTTAGCTCCTGAGCTAAGGAGTTACGACTCAGCGCTAGCCGCAGTATAACAAAGAACACTGCAAGCTGTTGTTGTTCATTTTATCATCAATCGAAAAGGGAGGATGTATCGGTGGAGTCTACTGACACTGAAAGTTACACTTTCATCCTGTCCAAAAGGCCCTTGTAGTCCACGTTTCAGAAGAAACTCCTCTCATATCTGCTCTCTTTGAGATGCAGATTCCTTTCCTGATCTGCATCTCATTTGAAAATGTATTTCTGAGATCAGATGCCTCTCACATGTGAGCTTGGGCAGAATATGATCATTACTATGCTGTTGAGATGTACGCAGCCTGAGTGGGAGCAGTGGTGATTATCTGGGCTGGATGGAGCTGTGTATGTGACAGCACACACAGCCCTTTGGGCTCCGAGAGAGCAGAGTGCTGATCCAGCCTGCGAGCTAGAGGAGAGTCTGCAATCGGGTATTGATGGAAGCGTGGGGGCTCATCTTTCGCTGTCCTGCGTCGGGGCGATTCCTCACCGATATTATTGATTCCCAGCAGAGACCTCATCTATTACAGAGCGACTATGGCCAGATGAACCGGGCTCTATTGCTGAGCAGAGGCATTCCTCTCTTGTAATGCTATACCACCAGGTCAATTTTAGGACCTCTGCATATTTAAAGCCGTTCTGTTTCTCAGTGTAATACACATTCCTCTTGTTGTTTTAAATGAGCATTCTGCAGTTCTCCTGAGAGGCCTGATTTGTTTATATTGATCATTGTAATCAAGGACAAAGCTGATTCTTTTCTTTCCTTACCAGAGAAATATTAAAGAACAGCCATTTCTTCAAAATTATATACACTGTGTGAGTAGTTGAAAAGAAGAACAATTATTGCCATGTGGTGCCACTTCACCACATAGCTTCAACTTAAATTTATCTCATGTTATACAACTGAGCAATTGAAGGTTAAGGGTCTTGCTCAGCTCAACTATTGCAACTTGGTGGACTTTCAATCAGTTCTCCAACACCTTAACCACTAGTCTATCACATGCCGATGATGCATCCGCTTCTATACATGAATACCGGTATAATATCTGCTATCACTTCCTGCTACAGTAACTTCCTGGTTCTAGACTATTTATATAGCCTATATTTGTTAGCTTCTCTCAAAGTCTTGCCATTCCATCTGTATAAATTCTATCTTTGTTCATTGAATTATTATAGATCTTGACTCTTACCTTGTCTTTGGATTTCATATTGGTTGTGTTTATCATTATCGATTGTGACCATAACATTCCTTATAACTGGGAGATCTGGCAGGAGAAAATATGTAGCTGTGTGTAACTGATAATAGGATTATTAAATTGATAATATTAATTAACTTTCTTAATAATCCTTTATTTATAGCACTATAATAACATTATATAACATACTATCATATAACATTTGGAGCATTTACATGCATGCAATACATTAAAATAAAAATTGTATTTGTATTGTATTCTGTTTACTTGGTGATCCTTCTTCACAATTTTAACATAAAATGTTTTATGTATAAAAATGTGAAACATTAATAATACAATTAAATAATATATAACTACAGCTTACATTCCCTAATAGTTGTAAATAAGTACTTTAAAAAAAAAAGATATATGATTAAAATGATTAATTCAGATTGCACATCTTTGTTACTGAGTGTTCAACAAATCCGGACACATTTCTGAAGTTTATTCCCAGCAGCACTGACAGAAACTGAAGTGAAATATCACCATTTTACATCATTGTGATAATAATGCTGACGTGTCTGGGGTAACATACGGCTGTAAGGCTAATCAGAATTCATTGTACCCTCCACTTCTGTATTTTTGTCCATATATCAGGTTCTATTTACAACCAGATTTTGTAATCCATACTGCAAATCTAGAATATATGTACATACCCCAGTTCATACCCCTATACATACCTCTGTATGTTCTCCTTTACATGCCCCTGTACATACCTCTGTACATACCCCTATACATACCTCTGTATGTTCTCCTTTACATGCCCCTGTACATACCCCTATACATACCTCTGTACATACTTCTAACATACCGCTGTACATACCTCTGTACATACCCCAGTACATACCCCTATACATACCTCTGTATGTTCTCCTTTACATACCCCTGTACATACCCCAGTACATACCCCTATACATACCTCTGTATGTTCTCCTTTACATACCCCTGTACATACCTCTGTACATACCTCTATACATACCTCTGTATGTTCTCCTTTACATACCCCTGTACATACCTCTGTACATACCTCTGTACATACCTCTATACATACCTCTGTATGTTCTCCTTTACATACCCCTGTACATACCTCTGTACATACCTCTATACATACCTCTGTACATACCTCTGTACATACCTCTATACATACCTCTGTACATACACCTGTACATACCTCTATACATACCTCTGTATGTTCTCCTTTACATACCCCTATACATACCTCTGTAAATACCTCTATACATACCTCTGTATGTTCTCCTTTACATACCCCTGTACATACCCCTGTTCATACCCTATACATACCCCCATACATTCCCTTGTAACTACCCTTGTACGTACTCCTGTACATACCCCTAAACATACCCCTATACATACCCTTGTAAATACCCTTGTACATACCCCTGTACATACCACTATACATACCCCTGCACATACCCCAGTACATACCCTTGTACATACCTGTGTACATACCCCTGCACATACCCCTGTGCATACCCCTGTACATACCCCTGTGCATACTCCTGCATTGGACTGTATCTTGTCTTCTGAAGCCCATAATATAAATAGAGTAGATACATTGCCTAGATTTGACTCAGGCCTGTCAGCGAATTGCTGCATGTGAATGTCTAAAGTAAAGTGCTGTCTTTGACTTGTATTTGCAATGGTGCAGCCATGGCTAAATGTTCTCCTTGACTCCAGACCCCGGTTCTCCCTGACCCCCTTCTTAAGGGTCTGACCAGCCACTGCACACACTCAGGTGTATTTCCCCAGGGACGCTGTCAGAATCCATCCTGCACATGCAGCCATTTTCCACTTCACATCCCAAGAGTCTGCCCCCAACACTCACACAAACACACACACACACACACACACAAATTCACAAACCCACCCCCGTTCTCATGGCTTCTCTTGTTTGGATTTTGAATGACTGAAATGGGAACATAACACACCACACTGAATAAGAATCTGGAACTGGAGCATGGGACAAAGGTGGATTTGGTCTTTATGGAGTTAATATTCTCTCTTTTTCCTTCTGCTTATCCTGGTTATGGGGAAAGAATGAATCCAGCTTAACGATAAAATAATGGATGTCATTTTTGTGGCAGCAATGGAGGCGGGGGTGCGAGTGCATTACTGTGCAGCTGAATGTGCCCTGTGCCAAGGAGTAAATTTGAGTGAAGCCGTACGATGTGACATCATTTACTCAGAAATCCCTAATTTGTCAGCATTAATATTTCAGCCACAGCATTGCCTGTCACTGAGTGCCAGAGATGACTGATCAATCTATAAAACGGCCGAGGCTAATTTATTGAATATTTATGTGCAATGTCATGTGCGGGGCGCGAGCGGAATTTATTTCACTCACTTCTCTCTCTGGTTGAGAACTTTTCTAACTAACAGACTTTTTTTTCAGGAACGGAAGAGATGCATAACGATAATGGGGCACGCACCAGCCGCGAATGCGTTTGGCAGTATGGAGCGGGTGTTTAGCACACTGCTCACAGATGTAGTCACACGTCCATTGCAGTGTCACCATTCTAGTCAATGAATTACTGCGATGTGCCAGTGTGTGATTGGGTTGCTATGATTCACAGTCTTGTATGGGGTGATCCAACCAGGCGCAGTCCATTATAGCTCTCGACTTCTCTATAATTCCACTTTTATTGTCTTTGCTGTGCAGTGTTCCTGAGCCACGTCCTCTTAGAGGATAATGCACCTGTGTTGCTGCGTTGCGATTTGGTATTTACTGCCTGGTCTTGAGAAATGTGTTTGTTTGCAGGTTTATCATGCACTGGTCTGAAGTAAGAGACTGACAGTTTTGGCTCAGACAGCATCATTTCTGATGGCGTGTCAGAGTAAACTGCTGGGATAGCACACAGCCGAGCAGAGCTTGGAAAGGAACCATTTGTCCTTCAAAAACTCCCATGAAGATCATTACGCGACTAAATTAACAATAGAGGGGTACGACCGTGGCGTTCTGTGGCCTGTGGAGAAGTGTGACTAGGGCTATTATATTTGGATGGCTTGAGACATGTGAGCAGTGGTTTCTCAGCTATGTCTGTTCTGCATGGTAATCGGTGACACTTTCCGGTGGCCGAGCGTACGTCGCTTCGTCTTAAAGCTTTACAGTACACTGAACAAGTCTATTCCTACTCCACACCTCATATTAGCCCCTCCAATACCCTCATTATCCCGTCACTAATTACAAATTCTCAAGTCAGTGCCAAGCATTAAAATAAGACAGTGCAGCGAGCATATGGCATAATATCCTATTAATGAACACTCTAAATTCAAACTCAGGTCAGCTGCTCGTTTCGTGTACGTGTCACCGATCCAAAGGGAGAGAAAAAAAGTGACCTTCTTTTAAAATGCACAGACTGATTTGAAGAGATGGGAGCCTCAGGCAAACTCATTGTTTTACTTGTTTAATTTTTTTCAGCAATTATTGATATAATATTGTGAGGGGTGAGTGGAGTATGTTTTTTATTCGTTCTTTTTCTTTTTTTCCTTAAACCCGAGATGGACATCACTTCCCTATTTGCATGTTGACTGCTTCAGTATCTTCTCTATTTCTATTTGTGCACTTTTCTCTTTCTCTCTCTTTTTCTCTATCTCTCATTTTTTTTCCCCCCTCTC
This sequence comes from Bagroides melapterus, assembly GCA_028566695.1. NCBI lineage: Eukaryota > Metazoa > Chordata > Actinopteri > Siluriformes > Bagridae > Bagroides > Bagroides melapterus. The sequence goes on from JAOTRN010000051.1 coordinate 17,664,723, forward strand.
TAGGGGAACGCCAGGCTATTTGCATTCCCTGTCACAACGGTGTGAAAAACAAGTTTCTTTTCATTCTGCTGGTCTCCTCGTGCACAGCGTTTTAATGTGGACTGCCAAACACGAGCGAGATGGATTTCTGTTTCCTTTAAAAATATAATAATAAAAAAGCAGGCTGCAAATAGACACGTTTAGTTAGCCTGTGTCTTAGACTGATAGATGTGGCTGGGGATGAAGTTTTTCTGAGCTACAGATCTACAGACATGACCATGTCTCCTGTGATAGACACAATGGAGGTTTCTTAAAAAAAAAAAAAAAAAATCCCTGATGCAGTTCTGCTAACATCAGGTCTAGTTAGACAAAGCAGCTCCCTCACTGTTATTAACCCATACATGAAACAGGACATGGCACTAGAACCCGGGTTCACACACACCCACAGTCTCACACACTCAGCATATCAGCAAGGTTCAGCCATGGGGAAGGTGATTTATATTGACAGGGATCCATTTCAGCTGGGCTCTGGCTTTGTCTCGAGGGGAGCGCTCCCAGGGTGAGTGATCATGCCGACTTCAGGCTAAAGCTCAGTCCCAAGGCTGCTGTGGGAGCAGTATGGGGAATAGTTTGTTTTCAAAAGCTTAATCCTGTAGAACAGCTGTCAGAGATGTGGACTTGGATCAGTCGTGTGGAAGACAGAGACGACTGCAGGTGCAGAGACTTCCCTAGTTTGGGCTTTGCAAATGAGCTCTATGTGTGTGGCTTTCCAAATACTCGTCATAATGAGAGAGAAACTGGGGAGCTTTGGCATGGCTGGGTCAAATTACGAGTGAGTGACCAGATTATCATCTGCACACAAAATACACGTTACCACGGGGTCAATTGGACTATACAAATCAGTTCTGGAGGAACACAATCTTTGTAATAGTCCTGATACAGTGTGAGTTACAGTTAGAAAAACAGGATAAATAATCAACAGGGTAGCAATGATTACAGATTTATTTGCTGATAATACTAAATGTAAGAAAATAATTACATTTTATAACAAATAATAAACAGGTCAGACATAAATACCACAACTAATCAAATCGCTAACAATTCACAAACCAAACCTCAGATAAAAGCATGTTTAAATGAGTGTCTATTTAATTTATGACATTTTAACAAGCTAGTCTTCCGGTTAGCATCAGTTGCTATGCAGTGTTTTGGGTAATTAGCAAAAGTACCAAGTTACCCAAGATTAGCATGCTTTATATAAAACCCAGCTATCTAGATAGCTAACTAACTACCCAACTAACCAAATAAGCAAATAATTACACAAATAAGCAAAAGATCAATCATCAATCAATCAATCAATCAATCAATCACTTTAGCATTTATTCTGGGAACACTAGGGACAAAGCAGAAACACTAGATGGGATTTCAGTCCATCACAGAGCACCTTGCAAACAAACATACACACACATTTACACTTTCATTCACACCTAAGAACAATGTAGCATAGCCAATCCACCTCTCACTAGGTTTTTGGGAAGAATCTGGAAAAAATCCATGGGGAGAACCTGTAGAGAAACCCTACACAGGCATTAACCCTAGCTCAGGATGGTACTGGGGACTTTGGAGCTGTGAGGCAGCCAACGCTGTCTGCTGTGCCACCATGGCGCCCTACATAAATAATTGGTTCCCCAATTATAGTCCCGCAGGGCTGCAGTTCACCACAGTTTTGTAATAGTGTTGCTTTAACACCCCAATTAAACCTGTTTTAACATCTAATTTGAATCTAGGTGTCTCTGACCAGGAAAATCACCAACTGTACTGGACTTTGGCTCTCCACAATGGTAATCAGTGCATCGTGATATACTGTGTGAAAACCTACAGACTATAATAAGCATATTACAAAAGGAGGGTAAATTATTTTTTTTGTTGAGAATGGCCAGTAAAAGCAAATGCTATGACAATGAATGGAGACAAAGTTAAATAAATAAATAAATAAATACTACTATTACTACTACTACTACTAATAAAAACAACAGCAACAACAACAACAACAACAACAACAACAACAATAATAATAATAATAATAATAATAATAATAATAAAAACAACTTGATGGTTATTTAATTCTATTTAAACATTGATGGTTATTTAATTCTATTTGTTGCCTGATTTTTATTAGTTATGCCATTTATGTTTCATAAGTCTTGTTAATTTTCATTAT
>JAOTRN010000051.1:17667391-17697989 GCA_028566695.1 Bagroides melapterus
ATAATGAAAATTAACAAGACTTATGAAACATAAATGGCATAACTAATAAAAATCAGGCAACAAATAGAATTAAATAATCATCAATACTTTTAACTAGCTAGTTAACCATGGTGTTAACACTAACACACAATTTTGGGGAAATCTTTTTTTATTTTATGGTTGTTCAGACTTGAAATTCTGTATGTGTGATTGCTCTTTTATCACACACACACACACACACACACACACACACACACACACACACACACACACACACACACACACACTATTAATAATAGCAAAAGTAGCCAAATCATATGTATCATGTGCATGTTCAAGTGGTTATATATACATACGTGAATTGTAATGGTTTCTTACTGGGTATTATGTCAAGTACACATCTCGTTTGAAAGGAAAAAATGTTTCATATAAATTACAAGAATGTTTTTAATTTAACCTTTAAAGAAAAAGTGGCTTGAGTGCACCTATAAGTCAAGAAATGTACATGAGAAGTGGTTTCATCAAAGAACAGCTTGATGAAAAAGGTCATCTATGTCTTGATGTAAGCTGATTTTATTGTTGAGCTGGAGCCAATGACGGACTAATAAAAAAAACGACCTCAATAAAAACAGCACTGCCTATGCAGTATGCAAATGATTCCGTAAAGGATGGGGGCCAAAGTGAGAGGAGGCCACATGGTGTGTGTCGGCCTGGCCCATCACTCTTCATGCCAGGGCCTTTATGCTCGTGCTCTACTGATAAGAGCCAGGAGAGGGCACCTGTGGAGGGTCACCTCTGCTGAAGGTGAGGGCCAGAACTGCTCCACACTGCCCCCCTACTGTGGTGACACACACTTAACAATAACACAGTGACCTGCACCAGACGTTCAGTCATATGCTCTGAAGTGTGAGACACTTTTCAAATGTCTTCTAACTCTCCAAACCCATCCTCCATCCTCCATCCTCCACCTGCCCTCTTCTGTGCCGTGACTCTTATTTACTCTTTCACTCTATTCACAACAGAAGGCCAAGATAATTTTAAGTAACTGATTAATTAAATTAAATAATTAATCTGTATCTTTATTGCTCAGGTTTAAAAAAAAAGGTTAAAAAAAGGTTAAAAAAAATCCAACATGCAGCGATATGCTTTATCCATACTATTATATTACATTTTACTTGCGTAACATAACGTAATCTTAGGTATTAGGGTGCTTTTACACCTATTATTCCATCAAAATGTGTTTTTTTTACCTTGTTTGCTAAATTAAAACAAAAAGCAAAAAAAATTGGCTCAAGGGGTATGTAGGCCTTAACTCATGCTTGTAAAACAAAAAATATAGGACTGAAAAAGGATTAACACCTTTACCAAGCGTGATTAAAAGTCACCCAAGTAGCAAATGATTACATAACTTCACAATAATGAACTATTTTATAAGATATTGTATATTGTAAATCTACCATACATGTATATCTCGTGTAAATATCACGACTACCTCCGCAGCTCTGTCTTTTGGTGTAGTTTGTACCTTGTGGGTCAATTTAACAATTGATATGCTGCTATAAATAATCTGTACTAAATCTGCTGTACGTAAACCCTTTCAACCTCACAGAGGAATATCTCGCTTCATTTCTGTGTCAAATTCTGCACCGTACTGAGGTTTGTATATGGCATTTACAGTATGCATGTCAGCTAATGAATACTAATGACCGGTGGGGGGTCTGATTATGAATATTAATGAGCAGAGGCAGCCTTGGTGGAGAATCTTCTGTGAGTTGGATAGATGTTTATCTGTGTATTTACATTCCAAAAAAAATAAAGACAGTAAAATCCAGCTAGAATTCAAGACTGAAAAAGTGAGTTAGAAATTTTAGGAAAGAAGGAAGCCCTGATATATCCCTAGGCAAATTAGCAGCAGAAGTGGATGTTTAAAAAAAACAGGAGAGTAAGAAGAGTATAGAGTGATAGGAGTACAAATTCAGGACTCTACTCTTATACTAGGAAGGCCCTGGCACGCTCACTTGGCACACAATGTTGCCAAGTTGTAGGATTTACCTCGAAGCCTGAGGGTTTTGACATGAAAAGACTTTATCGGCTCGAGGACCCTGTGGAAACCTCAGGGAGGCTTTACCCTGTTGTAGTGATGGAGAGGAGAAAATGCAGGATGAATGGCAGAAAATGAGAGAGGAAGACAGAAAGAGGGGAATGTACACAACAGTCCAGAAACCAGAGCCAAGTTGCCAAAAGAGAGAAAGGAGAAAATGGGTGGCATGAGAACAATGATGTAAAACCATAGAGTGGAACAACTGCCTCTGGCACCATCATCAGCCCCGTTATACTCAGACGCTCACATGACACCACACACACTCACAGGAAGCAATAATTAAGGAAATAAAAATGGTGTTTTATCTATAGTACATACTGTATGAATGTTCTTTGATCCGTGTAGATTAATGTCTTAATTCAGAACCAGTTGGCAGTGGTGTGTGTGTGTGTGTGGGTGTGTATCTGTAGCAGTACGTGCAGATGAATCAACTCCTTCCATCAGTACAAGGCTGCAGGTGTATGTGTGCTTATAAGAGTAGAGCTCATCTGTCAGACTGAGAGCACATGGTCAAGTGGTCAACAAAATGAAAATGGAAAATTGCTGCTACTCGTTGTTGCCATTGAAGTGTGTGTGTGTGTGTGTGTGTGTGTGTGTGTGTGTGTGTGTGTGTGTGAATGTGAATGTGTAAGCGGGTCAACAAAGATGGCTCTTTTTTATTGATACTCTGGGAAATGCTGCAGGAATATTGCCCCCCTCAACCACCAACCCTGTCAAACAAACAAACAAACAAACAAACAAACAAACAAACAAACAAACAAACAAACAAAGATAGAAAATTTAATATAGCCTGTGTATCTGTGTGTATACATTATAAAAGTTATGCATTAGCTGCTTTGGAAAAAGGTGCATACAGAAACAACACTGGTGCAACAATATAATCTGAGTTTTTAACCAAATTTACAAAGATATTTAAATAAAGTTTCGGGGAAAAGATCATGAACAAAATAAGCGACCTTGTGGTTGAACTTACTCAGTAACTAATACAATATGGTGTAGGAAACATACAAGAGCAAAGATATCTGTTATAGTCCAAATACAAATTCATCACAATGGAGATGATTCGTCATTAGCATTAAGGTAATAGCTAGCAAAAGTATTCAAATTCTTGTTGTGTCCTCGACGTGGAGATGAACGTCTGGAAAGCTTGTCAGCATGGCTGCAAAATACAGCTGAAGATTTTGCAACAGCTTCAGTGACTTGTTGAATTATTTGGTGAAGGGGGATAATTTTATCATTTAAACTTACGCAGCGTGTATTAAATGTAAGAAATCACATTTTTGGTTCTGAGGTAGATTTTGTGTTAGATTGTGAAAATGACATTGTACAACAAAATTAGTGAGAAAACAAACAGATATTCTGTTCAAAATTGGTGAGTTGGTTATATACTGGGACAAATTTGACATTACATCTTCAAAAACAATAAAACTTCTCTAAAATATTATTATTTATTATTTATTTTTATTCTTTTGTTTGTTTTATATTTACCTCGACTTAAGCTATTCTGCCTTTGAAAAAGTATAATCAACCTACATGTTTATGGTTTATTCCATGAGGTAAATTTTAGAAAAACTAAAATTATGGTGATGATGTTTGGGGCTGAAATGAAACTGACTCATTTTTAGCCTGTTCCAAATGAAGCTGTAAACCTGTTGGTATTTAAGGGAATAAACTGAACTCCTTTTATTATTATTGAACTTTCAACCAAACTTCAGTCCGACTAGCTCCAGTTTCCAATGGTGTATGAATACGCCGGTTAGCGCTAAAATATAACGTATTATAATAATAATCATAACTCAAGCAGAACCAGCTGGTAAAACTCTCGATACACATATGAATATGATTTATTTGGGTAAAAAAAAAGTGTGTAAATAAGCGGAATGATTTTTAGGTTTGTGTATGCACAATCAGACATGTTTCAGTGTGTGTTTAATACAAATGCAGCTCCAGTATGGCAATGTAGAGGTAATAGTGTGTGCAGCACATAGCGTGCCCATTTAACCCCCATACGTTTAATCACCACCATTTTCCACTTCATTTCCATATGCCCTGAGCCACAGCCGCTCACACGACCTGCTATGATAAACACGCTGCAAGTTTCCTTACAGATGAGCTGAAATTAGAATATTCATACATTTGCTACCTTTCAGAAGCAGATATTTTAGCTCGTACCGGTGGAATTTGTGGCTGTGCATGAAATCAGAAGTAAATGTAAATATCAACTTTGACTGTTAGATTCCGTTCCATTTTATATAGCATCAACAACTATGGACATAATTGTCTTATAGTGGTGAAAAAAACAATCCACTCTTCTAAAAAAAATCTACTGACGAATTAAATAATAGAAGGCAGAAAAAATAATAGTAGAGGTCAAATGTAATAAAGGATATGCCTAATATTTGAATAAACCTGTACTGATGCGGGTCATGAATTGTTTTTAGAACCCCCAGAGAACCCCCAGTAGACAGAGACGCAGTTTTGGTGACTGGTTACATCCCAGTAGTGTACTGGTTAAAATTTGGAACTGATGGGCAAAGACGATTGGATACGCTAGCTGAACTTAGCGGTAAGATGGACGTGGCTTTGAGGGCAGAATCATTCAGAGCGCCGTCTCTCTGGTCAGCGTTTTACTACAGAAGCGGAAGGTGCCTCTCTCCATGAGGTACAGATACACAGAGCACTTTTCTGCTCTTCATGCTGGGAAACACAGACCTTTCGCTCTTTCCTGACCACACTGTATCCTCACGCTGACTGAAATACGCTCTGCATTTCCATCAGCATCCTCATCGTATTTTATTGTCCTCGGTGGCAACGGACGTCTGCTCGATATTCAAATATAAATTCATTCAAGGTGTTATTTCCCATTTAAATACTTTTGTGCGGATTTTCTTTATTTCATTATTTTACATTCTATGCCATTCCTTGGTATTTATCTGAAATAAACAAACCTATAGTCAAAGATAGAATTGTTATAGAATAGAAGAATAATTATGTCTACATAAAGACAATCATGGTTCCATTTCATCCAGAGCCCCATAACTGTCTGCTGAAATTGCCCTTTCGATGTTCAACTTTAGTAAATATTACATTTCTTTTCTGTTTTCCATCAAATCCTGCCTGTCTTAAAAGACCTACCATAAATAAGGAATTAAAAATGCATACCGTGCAGAATGAGCCCCATTGATCTCTCAGTAAGGAGCCCATATTTGCCTGCTTGCTTGATTGTCACAGTTAGTGTGAATTATGTGGAACATGTGTTGAATTTACAAGATAAAGGGTTGGAGCCCGATAACTCCAGACGCCATTTGATGTAACTGCAATGGTTTTGTTGACAGACAGGGCAAGAGACTACGCCTGCCCCCTCCTTCCCTGTCTTGTTTTTGTTATGAGAGATTGTGTGCTAAATGGAGTGTGTGCTCTGCGCACTCTGTAAATTTGGTATCATAATGAGTGCAGCTCCTCCGTATTGGACGGCAGAACGCAGAGAGGCAGCAGTGAGCTGTACGCGTGGCACGGCTGCGTGGCTGAGCCGCGGGGCACTCTGGCCTTTTTGCATACGCACACACACACAAACACACACACACACACACACACGGCTCGCTGTTTAGGCAATATTGATGAATGTAGCAGAAGAGAGTCTCTAACTGAGGCTCAGCAATGAGGTAGAAAATGAATAATGTTTCTTCAGAGAGCAGTGAGAGAGCCATATGTTGGCATTTACAGTGGAGCCTTCATGACAGTAACATCTCCGAGCTGAACAGCAAAGCACACACACAAACACACACACACACACACACACACACACACAAAGTCTTACATCCTCCTCGTTCTCTGAACATTCTATCACATTTCTCTTTTACAAGTTGTGTTAAGTTGTGTGTAAGTTCTAGGGGAGTGTTTATACTGCTTAAAGTAGAACACATTTATGTTTGAAACCCTCCCACACCCTGTTTATCTCCTCCCGCTCTTTCCTCCTCCTCCCAATCGTTATTAGTGACTCAGTCCTCCTGTGGAGAAACAAACTTTATAAAATTCTCCTTAATCTACGAAGCGTAACCTATTTTCCTCTCGATGCAATTAACTGCACCAACATTTACAATAATATGATTACAGCCACTTTGGCAAAGTCGGAGCGGGATTGAAAGAATATTAGGTATCAGCGAGGGGTTGATCGTAATGGTCGTATTTTCAGGAGACTTGCATTTTCTTTGAGCAAATAGAGAGCCCCTAAATTCTCCTTAGGCTCTAAAAACCAATGCAGTGGAACCATGATAACAAACGCGAGCACCCACTTCCCTTCTCTCCCAAGCTTTTTCACTTTCGATCCTGGTTCTTCCCACTTCCTACCTCCCTGAATTAATTAAGCCTTTCACAGGCATGTAATTAGGAACATTAGCAAGTCATAAAATTGCCACCAGTCTCTAAATTATGTGTATGCCCACAGCAATTTGTTTGTAATTCCTTTCTTTAAGACACTGACACCATAGGGGCCAAAACATCCACATAGCTGCCCACTGTGCTCTCTTGCCTTTAGTCCCAATAAACAACTGTCTGTGGCTCAGGTTGTGGATAATGCAAATCGAGTCATTCTCTTAAAACATTTGGACTAAAAGGATTGACTCAGTTGGAAACAAAGCATGTTTATCTAGACAAAAGTACTTTCTGACTAAGAACAAAGGTCAAAGAAAAAAAAAACCTGAGCTTCTGTATTTTCAACCATTTATTTTTCTAAACATTCATATTTAAGTAATCACTTCAACCGAGCCATGGACCATTCAGACCTTAGCTGTGCGGTTGTAACTCCAATTTCATTCTGTAAACAAGCCGTTTAAATGCACGTCGGACAGAGAGGGGTGAAAAGTAAAGCCTTTATTGTGCCACCGTCCTTTAGAGATTTACAAAGAAAAGAAAGTGACAAACCCAGTCTTCATTCTTCGTCCGATGATCCTGGCTTCCCCTCGACAAGCATTGGGAAAGAGAAAAGGGAAAAAAAAGAAGAATGGTATTGAGTTTGTTTGTGCTGCACATGCCATCAAAAGGTTAAAGGCATCGGCAGTGTAAAGTGTGAGGGTGATTGTAACACAAGGACCTAATCATAGATTCTATCAGCTAAGGCATCCCTGACCCTGTAATAACCATATTCCATTGTTTCTGTTTACTGCCCAGGAGAGAGGAGAGAAAAACCGAAAGCTTGGTGATATTGATTCCCATCCCCTCATATTGAAACCAGATATTGATTTTCTTTCTTTTTTTTAAATAGGAAAAAGTGCATTGTTCAAGTGAATGAGATTTCTTTTGGGATTTGGTGAGAGAGGAGCTGAAATGAGCATCCTTTGGAACATAGTCTCTTGCGGATTTGGTACAGGGGTTGATAATTGAATTCAGCGATCGGGTTCTTGCATGTGGTGTGAGAGTTTTTGCCAGCAGAGAGAAATGGACATGCTGACAGGTCTACCTTTTCATTTGAAAAGATAGATTTATTATTTTTTTTAAATATCCGATCTTTTTTTGCATTTGAAATGAATCCGCAGCAGTATAACATTAGCTGAGATTGTCCCTGAATGATGAGGCAAATGATAGGACTTTGTAATGGCTATGACACCGCAGTGTGTCACTCGATCGCGGTGGTAGCCCTCCCGTCATTGTCTTCTGATTAGTCCCACAACATCCAGAGCCAGGCCTGGCGTCTATTTCACATTCAGGGGGCGTACTCTCGTCTCCCACTCAATTTGCAATTAAGACAAAATTTAGACCACTGAAGCCTGAAGGCAGGTGGGTGTCCTCAGAGCGGGTTGCTTAGCAACTGCGGTGGCGCATGAGTCGATGAGCACCTGTGCGGCAGGAGCCAGTGCAGCGAGGAAGCGCAGGACGTGTAAAGCCACGGTCACGGTCGTGCCTGAGACGCTGAGATAGAGCAGCCCAATCTGGGCGCATGGGGGAAGGAGGCTTATCTGGGCCAGACATGTTAGACTAGCACAGAGAAGCAAGCAGGCTTGAGTCTTCAGCAGCTTGGGTCAGGGTCAAAGGACACTGTAGCTCTGGTCCTGGTTTCTGAACGATCCTCCAGATCCCCTGGGAGCTGTATCAGTGTCAGCATGCAGTGAGCAGGGACAGGGACAGGGGGCACTGATGCTATCTTTAACAGTGATTTTCAGTGTGTGCCCCTGTGGGACAGCCTGGCCTAAGGCTGATCACACCACGTAGAGGCCTCTAGGGAAGACAAGGAGGCTGATTTGCAGGCAGAGACCTCGCTGTAATGCCAATATTGAGAAGACAGACTTGATATCTTAGGGTTCTGTTTCTGTCATATAAGACTCATCCATGGTCTGGTTAAGTTTTCTCCTTTACATCCATACTTATTATCAGCACAGAGGCCATTCTGTTCATCACTAGAGTGAGTGGTCATCTTTTCACAAGTGAACTTCAGGCCACTACCTTTCATTTCCTTCCTGTCCTACGGCATCGTTCCACTACCTGCACCCATTTACTGCAGAGCCCATGAGGGACATCTGGAAAAGAGACAAAGAGAGATTCTGTTTACACAGTAGTTCAGCGTCTATAAATTCAGCTCTGATAAATATCTAAAGTGTAGTATAATGTGTAAGATGTGTTGCTAATGTAGGCCATTACCTGTATTTGTATATGTGTTCGTTTAGTGTAGTCATATTTAAACCACGGGTGTTGTTGTTCTAATGTAATGTTATCATATTTGCATTAGTTTTGGGGTTTGTTATATTCCAGAGATGTTTGGTTGCCCTGCTACCTGAATCAACCATGATTTCATTTTTATGTTCAATGCTATTCCAGGAAGATTTCCTTTAAATAACAATGGAAATGAAATATATATTTTGATAATATGATGAAATGCAATATTTTTTTTAAGGAATTAAATAATTCATTTTGTGAGCCCAGACAGAGATATGCTGCTCTATTTACAGTGCCCTATTTACAGAGTATATTTTTATGGTTAGTGTGTATAGAAATATGGTAGAAATATAGTTAAAATCTGGCAGTATTTATGTCAATCTGCTGGAACAGACCACTAAAATAGACAAAAACTATAATTGTGTGCCTCCAGTCCATATATGAAAGTTGTATTTAGTATGAGTAGGAATTCTAAAATTTTCTAATCATTAATTTTTTAAATTTTATTTATTTATTTATTTTATATATATATATATATATATATTTTTTTCAGTGTTGGGAATCCAAATGGATTCCGTTCCCAATTCGAACCTCCACATACAGCTGTGCAATTGAGGGCTAAGGGTCTTGCTTAGAGACCTGGTGGTGGCAGCTTGGTAGATCTGGGATTCAAAATCACAACCTTTCAATCAGCACTTCAACACCTTAGCCTCTAGGTTACCACAGCCCTCAAAAAGCTGATCTAACACTGATATAGTCATGTATCTTATGCATCTTACATCTTGGCTAGAGTAACTTATGTCTCATTGTTTTCCTTTTCTCAGGAGCCTGCTTTGCGTAGTGAACCCTCAAAAACAGGCCTGTTTGTGATAGTTTGCAAGCTGTTGAAACACAAGCTGCCATTGCCCACCGCAGATCAGCTAATGTATTTGCATGAGCTCGGATGCTGGGAACAGCAAATTGACTGAGCAAATAGGCATCTAACCACACAGTAGGGGGAGTCATGTTGTATTCTTGCAAAGAAAAGGAGAACACTTGCAATGGCTCTCATGTGGAGAGGCATGCCTTATGAACACTTGGAGATGTAAAAGCAGGGATCCAGTAATAACATGCACTTACAAAATGGAATGAAAAGCAAATATAGATGGAGGACACTCTCCATTGCTATTAAGTGGTCATGCAGAGGACCACTGGACCACAACAAGTGAGAGAAGAAGTGGTCAAGTAAGACAGAGTAAGACAGACAGAGTGAATTCTCACATTCTTACACGATGGGCCAGTGGACAGTGAAATCATGATGCTAAAAATTTGTGAAAATCAATAGCTAAAGGACAACACAATGACTGAATTTGATAGGTTACCATGGCATCGAAGACATAATTACACCAAATTTGGTGGCGGGGTTTTGAACCTGGCATCATCGAGCCTCTTTAGTTTTACATATTCATTTGCTCACTTGGCTGCTACTTTTATCCAAAATGATTTGCAAACAAGGCAGGATACACCTGAGGAGTTGAAGATTAAGGATCCAAACTGGGCAGCTTAGTCATGCTGGAATATGAAGTCACAACCTTCTGATCAGTAGTCCAAAGTCTTAATCACTGCACTAAAAATGGTTTCCAAGGCTGGGATTTTCACACACTAGTTGCCATGGGCTTGTTTGGATGTCAGTGGCTCTGTGCAATAGAGGTGGGGACAAAGAAGATGCTGTTGATTATGATATAATTCTGCTTGGCACAGTTTTCTAAAGCCACCCCGGCTCTGCCCCAGTCGCCGCAGGGGCCAGCCCAGGCCACGCGATGTGTATTAGAGACTCCTCAATTTCACACATGCTTACTCTTGAGTGAGGTTCGCATAAAGGGATTAGGAGGGGAGGAAGTGCAAGGGAAATGGGATGTTAGACACCCTGCTTAATGGAGTGACGGGGCCTGGGCCTGTGTCCTTTCTATTTCCACCTCTCCCCCCACAGCTCTGCTCTAGTGCACTGACACTCTAATCCAAGCTACACACACTCCATACACATCCTGGCTAGAGATTTTAAGCAGGGGGACGCAAGGCAAGGCCAGAGGAAGCTTTGCTAAACTCCTAATGCTGCCAATACCCCTAGATTTGCTCTTTCACTAGTTTAAATGAATTATGGACTCATTGTTTGGCTTATTATATATTATATATTTTAATGTTTTTTTTAGTAGTCGTATCTGGAAGTTATTTCCATCTTACTCTTGGGGTACTCCATCACAGACAAGTGGACGACCCCACGACAAAGATAAAGAAACAAACAAATGAACGAGAGCTTTTCAGTGGATGGGTCAGTGAGTGCTTGGGTAAATATTTCTAATTATTCAGCCAAGGCTTTGTGGAATGCACTTTTGGCTGATAAAGAAAGCACTGGATGGGAAGCTTCTAGACCTCTGGGTGGGATCTGAGCCGTGGGCTGAGTCCTGGGAAAGGATACGATGGAGAAATTCATCAAGGCATAACGTAAAGATGAGTGGGAGTTGTCTTGCTAGAAATCACTGAGGCATCCACTGCATGCCTTCTGTACCACCTCCTGCCCAATTCACTCACTCTTTGCCTGTATCAATTTCTCTGTCCACTTTTTTCTCATCAGCTTGCTCTGTCCTTTCTATCTTCCTTTTTTCTTCTCTTTGCTCTCATCCACTCTGATGTGGACATGGGGCTAATCATGGCAAGGGGTCTTGACAAATTGCCCCCAGCCCAGGTTTGATTGAGCCACCTGTGTCCCTCAGCGTGTACCCTCTGACTTTATGACACAGACTCCCAAATAATCAGCACACAGCTCTGTTTATGGTGGGATCCTATGAATTTATCAGAGGACACATTTCTTTAATTTCGTTGTTTGATGTATGGGATTTTATATTGTATTGGTGTTTTACAAGATCTAATCTAAGGATTTAAAACTTGAATTTGTATAGATACACAGCCATTTTGTACAATATGCTGATAAGATCTATAATGACCCAAAATAGATTCAATTAACAAACAATCATCTATATTTAATTAAGCTCTTTATAATTGTCACAGAACACTATTTAACTTTTAATAACTGATGTCCTGAGAAAGATAATTTACTTCTAATCTAATTATCGCTTCTGATAAATCCCATACTTATGGGATGTGAGCGGTCATTTTTAAACAAATTTCACAATTTTTTTGAGTAAGTATGTTGCGGATTTGTAATTAACTTCCTCAAATCAGATAATTGGTCACTCCATAAAAAAGAATCTGTTAACTTCATGAATGGAAATGAACATTAGGGATGACTGGGTCTTTAACGTTTTATTGGTGGCAGTGGGAATATGATAGTGGCTTCCTGGAGAGGTTTGAATTTCATGGGGAACATCCTGAAACCAAGGGGAAGCTCAGCATGAGTCTGTTTATAATGCCAGATCTGCTGATTAGATATGGATGATCAGATAAACCAACTCTTTTAAAGTGATTTTTCATGCATTTACACACTGTATTCAATTTAGATGTTGAGATTATGCACCGAATAAATGAATAACCCAGTGGAAGACATGTTCTATAAAATCCAGGGCAGGCATTATTTAGTGAATTATTAACAGTAAGTATTTTTGGGGTGTATTTAGTATATCATTTATGATCTGTTAAATATAAAGGCTTCCTCAAGGGCTCTTTAGATGATTTTATTTTAACCCCCTGAAAAGGGGTTCTACTTATTTTTTTTTCTGAATGGAAAAACCCTCTTCGGTAGGATGCTACATAAATCTTTGGAGGAAAAGCCCAAGAACTCTTAAAGAATTGTAGTTATTCCCATGAGATGTTAGTGACTATCTGCCATACTGCCCTCACAAAGGAATATTGCTTTCACAGTTACTTTTGCTTTTAATGGGTGAAAAAAAAATTAAACCATCTCAAACATAAAAGATAAAGGTCAGGTTACATCAAGCAACAAGCAAAAGAGTAACAGCCTCTTTTCTCAGTCACCATTTTCCAGTGACATTCAGTGTCATTGATGATATGTAGTGGGGTAGTGGATGAGTAGCGGAGACAGCAAAAAATGTATTAGGTGTATCCTGTCATTACAGTAAAGAGCTTAGTCATCATGATCTCCAGGTAACTGGGGAATGACAAGATTATGCATTGTGTCCAAAACTAAACTAAATAAACTCAAAAGCATTATTTAAGAACAAACTAGTACATGACAACTAGCTAATTTAGCTCTATATTCTTTTGTTCATATAGCTTTACATATGTCCGAGTGTTGTAATAGGAAGCAGAGGTAAATAGGAAATTACGAGTTTATTCTTTGTGGCTTTTGAATATATACCGTATGTCTCAAAAGCTGGACTGAATCCACTAAAAAGTATAATTAAGAACTAGCTAATCCACAAGGACTAGCAAATTAGTTCTGTATGTTTGTGTTCATATAGCTTTACTGTATATGTGAGAGTTCTGTAACAGAAAGCACAGGCTGCTTTTATACAGACCAGAGTAATGAAGAATTCCAGCTGCCAAGCAGGGTGCGCGGGACTCGGACAGTGGGCATTTTTCATCCTGTAATGTGTGCATGGGTCATTAATTGTGGCTTGCCATAGGTCCAGTGGGCTTGTCATTTGGGTATAGCACATCTATACATCTACTCTTGCCCCTCCACCAATACACACAGTCCTCCTCCTGGGTGTGTTGGTGCCCCTAAGTGACATGAGCCAACAGGGATCCCTCCTAGGATAGGTTGACCAATCTTCCCAGTCAAGCCACTTGCTCTAAATTATACAGGAGGACCTAGAGTGAGTTTATTCTGTTATTGGTTTTGGAATTTCTCATAATCTTAAAAAATTAAGCTTCTGAAGATTATATGCTTAGAAGGTAACTTAAAGTTTGCACTGATCTTGATATTGCGTGTCATGTAGCCTGGAGCTGCCTCGAGGTCTGTCTTTCTTGCCTGAGGCAGGTTGTCTTCCCGTTGTGCAGTCTTGTATTGATTAGAGAGAGTAAGTGAGTGTGTTTGGAGGGAGGGTGATAGCAGTGGAGGAGTACTGTGCTCTCTTCCATCTTTCTCTCTGAAAGGGGGAAATGGGAACGTAGGAGGGCGCTTCATTGGTGTGATGTGTTTTGTCAGAAGCATCTGTTTGGACACAGGATGCACCATAATCCCCGACCTTGAATGCACCAACCTGCAATGAGCACTGTGCTCAGCTGTGGGCCGGCGTGAGCCCATTAACACCTCTCACATACAGACTCTGAGCCTGCACCAATACCAGGGCCCACAAACCATGCCACAGTCACAGGCAGCCCACAGCACCATAGGTTTCTGCTCTCATTATGTGCTGCTGTAGTAGGGCCCTTCATTAAAGCTGTGGCTTTAGCTGGATATGTGATGTTTGGGTTGTAAAAACAATTTTTCTTGTGTAAAAGGCCAAGAAGATGGATACACCGATTAAGAAGTGTTTTTTTTTTTATAATACTTCTTTGTTAGAAACATCTGCAGAGCACTGGACTGGAGCAAATGCACCATGATTCCTTTATAATGCCAAAATTCAATGACTCAACCATTGAATATTAATATATAGGAGACCCCCTCGAGCCATTTTGTAGAGGATTTCCTCGCTATTTGTTGGTTTGTTAATTTTGCATGGCTAATTTACAGTGGAACAGTAGAGATAATGTGCTGAACAAAAAGGACCTTAATTACTGTCTGGACCGCTCCAGTAGTGGCTTCCCAACTGGATCCTTAGCACGACTGCCTTTCAAACAACACTAATTTTAAAGGCTATGCCATTTCCTATTTCGGTCCTTTTTTTCTCTCCAGATATTTTGCTTGAAAAGAAAAATCATGGTGGCTGGACAAATTTATCATTTATTTGTAAATTTGTGGACCCAAGTCTAAATTGAACTACAACTAGGGAGTAAGTTAGACAAAACATAATCCTTCCAAATAATAGTATTCGCTTATAATGGGAGTTTTACTGTACTGATACTGATATATCCACAGCTTTTCTGTTGACAGCACCATGGAGGATTTGTTTACCTACTGTATATGCACAGATGTGATGAGGTTAGCAGTATGTGGGAGAGTGAATGGGCCCTCAGAACATTTTACTGAAGAATCTTATGAACATCTGCATGGCTATCTTCACAGGGATCACTCCTTCCAACTCAACAAGCCCATCCCCACTGTGGCCAATTAACCAAATTGCCACAAAAAGAGCATTTTATTAGTATTTGTCTGTCTCTAGCAGTCCATCCTCATAAATTCTCCTTGAGGCGCAATGGAAAACAAATTGGCACATTAACTCGTGAATGGCTAAAGAGGCACTCCGGCTGCGCCTCCGGGGCTGCTGGGTATCAAAGTGTCTGCCGTTCGAAGCAATCTGTCTGCTTTATCATTCAGTGTGACACTGGGGCTGAGTGCGCCAGGCCTGCCGCGGGGGCTGTGCACCAGCGAGAGCATTAGCTCTCTTTCCCTTGGCAGGCCCAAGCTGTTTGCCATTGTAGCCCAGAGAGCCCTCTCTATTTATCTGTTATTACTTTAGAATTGGCAGTTCAAACGCAGGGGGCCCTTCTGCTATGGTGGTTTTGGCTGTGGCATCTCGCCTTCTGTGTTTTTTTCTTTTCTGTCTCTCTGTTTTCTCTTTTTTGCTGTCTTTTTTTATTTGCGCTTCCCCCCATCTTCTTTCTCCTCCTTCCTCCCCTTGCATCATCCAGCACCTGCCATTTTGCTCTTTCCAAAGCATCCCCCGCTACACACAAACACACACACATGCACACACTGCAGTCTACCACCAGTGCACACTTCCTTGGTTCTTGCACAGTCTGCTCTCTCTTGGTTGGTGTGGCTGGTTGTGTTGTAGCTCTTGTATCCATGCCCTATCCTACAGGAGCTTTATAGGGTGGCATCAGGGAGAGCTCTCCAAATTTTCACAAGGATTATCATGTTTGTGATTGCATGCGTGTCATGGTAATCCTATTAGTAATTAAGTAGAGCGATTTCCAAGAGCAGCAAGTAAGCCAGGCACATGTAACCCCTCACATGGCTTTGACAGCCAGATCACTGCATGAGATGCTATGCAGTTACATTTAAGAAATTGATCAGGTTATTTTGTATGCTGAAAAAT
This sequence comes from Bagroides melapterus, assembly GCA_028566695.1. Taxonomy (NCBI): domain Eukaryota; kingdom Metazoa; phylum Chordata; class Actinopteri; order Siluriformes; family Bagridae; genus Bagroides; species Bagroides melapterus. The sequence goes on from JAOTRN010000051.1 coordinate 17,683,217, forward strand.
GGTAGAATATTCACATTCACTACCATGCATTATCTTTCTTTGTTTTTCCTTTCCTTTGATGCCCTCTCCTCTTACTTTCTCTCTCTGTCTGTGGCCCTGACTAAAGAGTTTGTGTCAGCTCCCCTCAGCAATATGGCTGCCTCTTCTGCCAGCCCTGCCGGCCCATCAAAGAGTGATTTTCCACGCCGGCAGGCCAGGAGGCTCACTTCTTGGAGAGAGGGGCCTGTGCCATGGCCAGGGACAGGTGGGAGGCGGGAGGAGGGGGCCCAAGGCACTGGACTGCCAGGATTTCTACGCGGCTCCGAGGAGGAAATTCTGGGCATGGGCCAGTCACTGAACTGAAAATAGTTCTGTCTTGACACTCTAACAGCACCCAGCTAGCTATAGAGCTCAGGTACTGCAAGTTTTAAGGAAACAGAGCCAAGGGGGCTGACAGAAACATGTTTCAGCCTTTCTGTTACACTTACAATACAAACAGCTCTCAATATAATAGTGTAATATGTGGTACCAGAGTGCATAAATGCTGCAATGATAAGCAATATGCTGGCCTGCTAGAGGGCTGAGTGCAGAGCTATGACTGTCCTCCTCAAAGACGTCTCTCCACCACCTTTCATATATTTCAAACTTCCACGGCTGGCTCCTTTTATGCAGCTCCAAATGAGATTCCACAAAATCTATATCACATCTTTAAAGTGAAATAATTCTCCATGTCTGCAGTGGCAGTGACCCCGGCGGGCCAGTTCCGGTTCAGTGCCCCTGGCGTCCGCTGCCGGCTGCGGGGAGGGGCGGGATTTAAGGCTCTGGACGTGCTGGACCCCAGGTGCACCAAGGCAGGCAGTTAAATTTCATCATTACCCTTTCTTTGCCGTGTTAGCTTTTTATAGGCGTTTTACTGCCGGTGTGGATGGCAGATCACTCATGGTAGCAGTGTGGCCTAAGAACAGGGGAAGAAGGAGACAGAGATGTAGAAACAGCAAAGGAAGGAGAAAGAGAGAATGGATAAGAAAGCGAGAGACTGGGACATCACTTGTCAAGTTGACTGCAAGATGATATAAAAACAGGGGTGAGGGCGGCGGATAAGCCCATTGATGAATGGTCCATGGACGTTCATCCATCCAGCTGAGGGATTTGCAGAGCAGGAATTGTGTACAGACACCAAGATCTCTGGAAGAGAAAAAAAGCACAGAGCTGGAGCGAATGGAGGAGAGAAGGGGGAGTAGAGGGAAAAAAAATAATGTGTGCTGTTGAGAAGAATGAGCAGATATGATGTGGAGTGATTGGGAGAGAGACACAGTACAATAAGATGCCTGCAGATCTGCACCTGTACTTGAACAACAGCCAGACAGAGTGTCATTCATTCACAGTGACAACAGAATGGGACTCTCCTATTGCTGTCACTATGCTACAACCTTTTCATTAAACAGAGACATTTTGACTCTTACAGAGTATCTCTTTAATTAAGTGATGAGGGATATATACAGGAAGCAAGTAATGCAAAGACACTACCTGTAAACTGTTTAGTGCTCAAAATACTTGTATCTGTATTTGGATTTAAACTCAAAGTGTGTATGTTACATCCTGTTCATTTCTGTACTTGTATTTGGTTCGAGTCATGTATCATATCCCTAATCACCACAGAAATAAATTCACTATGGTTTCTTGTATAGGACAAAGAACCCGTTACCTGGAAAACCACTTGCAGTGGAAGTCTTGACTGTGACTTGTAGCTATTTACGAGACAAAGCAATCATTGGTGAAGCAAAATGGGTGGGACAAAAGTTAGAACGAGGGACATTAGTGAGCGTCTCCTTACTGTGAAAAATTATGTGTATTTTTTTTTTGGTTTGAGGTATTATTCCAGGTGTGCACACAATTGCAGCTGTTGATAATAGCCATGCTGCCAACAGGCTTCAAGTGTTTGAAAGAATGCTTCATGTATTCTGTAGCTATCTTTGTAGTTTGTGTGGTTATAGCCCACTAGCCAGGCGCTACAGTGAAACCATAGCAACCAACAGTATGAACCCCTACTGGCAACCAATACAGAGCGATTTGAACAACACAAGGCGAAAAATTGCTGCTGGTGTGAACACAAAAATAAAGGGAGTTGTAGGGGCTGTTTTTTTTTTTGCAAAACACATATTTTGCGGAACGCTTCCGTGAATTCTTCAGTCAATGGTATTTGCAAATGTAGCTTTAAATTTACATAATGTATTCGTTCAGAGACTTTTTCAAAAGTGGGAATTTATGGCTATGCATTACAACATAGTTGAAAGTAAAGAAAGTGGCTCACTCTGTTCCTGGTCATGCATGGAATCCAGCCTATGATTTGTTTTACTGACAGAATTCAACAACTGCACTTAAAACTTTGACCAGGCACATGTTCAGTTCTTTTCTCATTCCATGAAAACAGGTTGAAATTTCTGTCCATTGTGTGCAACACGTGTGCAACAGATGTGCTAGATAAAAACTAAGTTGAAAAACACTGTAGTATTCCTTTAAGTGCCTCTCTGCCTAGTCAAACAAGAGTCATGTTTGAGGGATAAAGGAAGAGAGGAGGGATGGCGGGGGTGCTCAGAGGGTGGCGTGCTGTACCCGTGCCAATGTCAGAGCACACTGCCAGTCTCACCAGGCAAGAGTCCATGTCCTGGGCTGTGCCGCCCTGCACAGAGTCCCCTCAAACTCACTACATATGCTCCGTATGGCCCAGACAGCACATCCAATTTTCCACCATCTGCTGGGCCCGCACTTACGAACCACAGAAAGGTCACCGCCATCTCCATTTGACTCATAAGCATTCAAATGGCACCGTCAAGAAACGCAATCATCACTGTCATCCCTTGATGTGGCCAGAACCTCTCACAGAGTGTGTGAAAAACCGGCACCGCAAATGGCGCCCAGCCAGCGAGGTCCATGTCAAGTCTACTAAATTCTATTGATATAATAGGGATGTATAAACAGAGATGAACAGAGTGAGGCGTAAAATGACAGTCAACACAAGGGCTAGTGTTGAACAGAATAGGATGGCTGGCATCCTGTCTACTGTACGACTGGACTTAGGCCAAGGAGAGGAGTAATCACCCACCACTGATTTATACACAATACTGCCAGTGAAACTCAGTTAGGGTGACATGGGGTTTTGTTCCAAAATAAGGATTTTGCATGTTTGAGAATAATATCAGTGGCCTGCAGATGGACTACTACTATCAGGGTGCTGCTTTAAAGATGGCAAGATATGGTATCCTGGTGCTATAAAACAAAACGCTTGAACACACATACACACAGTCACACAGGATTCCGCTTTGGAGGCAAAGTGAGATAAGAAGATTAACATGCTGGATGCTGAATGCTTGATGCTTCTTCACCATACCAATACATTAATTAGCCGCATTAGCTTTTTTTATATGGAAACAATGCACAGTGCTGATTACTGGTTGGGTCTACATTAACACAGTCCATAGTCCTAAATCTATCATCTACTGTACAGAGCTATATAATAATCACATATGACTAAGCTGGCTCTGTGATTCCTTTTTCTTATGCCATGTTATTCATTATCAGATTCATCTGCTTATTGTACAACCCCCTTTCTTAATTCTGATAGATGATTCACTAGCAAAGGTGGCTGAATCAAATGAACATGCAATATGCTTTCTGAAGAGAAGGAGGTGTGTTTCGGTGAATTTAAAGGTTTCCGTCTTTGTGTGGGTGTGCATGTATTAAATCTGTGTATTTTTGAGCGTGTATGTAGCCATGTGTCTATACGAGAGTGTGTAGACGGGTGAAGAGACACAGAGGTGGGCGGGAGGGAAGGAGTGGTTGCCTGTTTTTAACGGCTCTTTGAAAGAGATAAATGGCTTACAGATGGCCCAATCAATATATTCAAATGAGACATGTAAAGTAGCTGGGCAGCCTTCAGAGATGACGCTCGAGCTCGCTGAGAGACACTCAGTCGGTCACTGCTCTGTCTCTCACTCATGGTTTTTACATCTTTCCTGTATAAGTAAATATTCTGTGCATTTATTAGTGGATGAATTATTAAACTGCTCCTGCTTGATTAATTACAGTATCCCAAACAGACTGTTTGTGTTATGTGTGTAATGTGGGGATGTTGAAAAGAATGGCTAAAAGAATCAGAGAGAGAGCAGACCCAGTCTGTAGCCCCTGGGCTGCCTCTAGGGCAAAGTGTTCCCCAGACACAGATAAGATCCAATACCTCCCATGTGAAATGCAAAAATCCACCACGACATCAGCAAGGTGTTTTATCACCTCATATCAGGACCTGCCTCTCTTATCATTTCGTTACACACACTTACCACACAGACAGCCGTTTCCTTGAAATCAAATTTATTTAACAGAATAGTGAAGGATCCTGGAAATTGTTTACGATTTCATTGTTAATGCACTCACTTCTTTCCAGGTGCAGTATGACAGTTTAAAAACGGATGTTATGAAGGGGATTGGGATATGATGCTTCAATCTACTGGGATGTTTAGTTGTGTTTACGCCCACATAAAGACAGAAGGTATGATTCACAGGTCAGGGCCAGAGTGCTGAACCGAACATACCCGCTGTGTGTAAGAGAAAGAAGGTGTGTGTGTATGTAGGGGATAGTTTTCTTATGCTCTTACAGAAAAGGCATCAGTTTAGATTGATGGAAAGGGAATGAAAATCCTCACCTCTCTCCATAACGGTGCATGTGTGAAAAACTCAATCAGGATACGAGAGTAATGTTTTAAGCTCTGTTAGATATTAGAAGGATTTTATATGTTAGCATCTTTACTGTCCATAAGTAAACTGTCATATGTCTTATATGTCATTGTCAATGTCTTTGACATTATATCTGATAAATGCAAGACAATTTATACCATACAAGATCCTTCCAGCTCTTCTGCTTTGTCAGGAAAAAAAATTCAAGAACTCCTGGTCCTATACACCATGCCCCTTATTATTGAAAGGACTCAAACTGCACTGACGATTAAAATTGTTTTTATATTATATTAAAATAATATATTCAGAAAAGGCTGATTGCAAAATGTTTGTGGTGAATTCGAACTCAAATTATCATCCATCCATTTTCTGTACCACTTTATTCAACACAGGGTCACAGAGAACATGGAGCTTATACCAGGTGACTCAGGGCACAAGGCAGGGAGCACAGGGTGCCAACTCATCACAAGGCACAATCACACACACACACACACACAATGGACAATGTAGAGGTGCCCGTCAGCCTACAATGCATGTCTTTGGACTGGGAGAGGAAACCCCTGAAATACAGGAAGAACATGCAAATGCTGCAGATGTTGAGCAGAGGTTGGAATCAAACCTTCAACCCCAGAGATGTGGGGCAAACATGCTAACCACGTAGCTTCCATGCACACATAAACACCACAGGAAGAGTAGCATCCTTGTCTAAGAGTAGCGCCAGGAAGTCACTTGTTTAACTCAATATTTAACACAAATAATTAATGTGTATAAAGTGAATGTCTTGATATACTGTACAGTGTTCAGCTTTTTACCTTGTAGCCTTTAGCTTTCTAATGTATCTTAAAGCCAGTGAAATATGTTAAAATATGCTTAAGCTAGCTGCTGTCTGGCATTTTGTTGCCATAGGAATCACTTATCCCCTTGTAATTACTGTAATTTCCACACTATTAGTGCACACTGTTATTTGGATGGAGATGTTGTATGTACACACATTCACACGCACACAAACACATTTTGCACTGCACAGCTCTAAGTAGTCAAATACGTCTCAGATTAGCCGGATTGAAATCCGATGCAAATCGGCTTATTTGCTAATAAAACTTGCTAACAAATTTCCTGTGTTGTTTATGGGTTTCCTATCGTTCTTTGCGAAATATAATCGCAAAAAATTGCGATGTTGCTTGGTGTGTTTAATCACCTCAAAGGCAGCATGATATAGAGTATAGGGAGGGTTTTTATGGAGTGCAAACACAAACCTGAAAAAATGACAAATAACAAACACCAGATACCAAATAAAAACAACAACAGAGCCAAAGAAACTCAATTTGAAAATGCGACATCAAAATTAGAAACAATCACATGGAATGGAAAGGATCGACATGGACACACACTTTTGCTGATTGGTTGTAGTGTGTGTTCATCTGAAAGAACAGAGAGATGGAGGAAGATTAGAGTCCATGGAAATATCAGCTTTGCATGAAAAACAATACACAAATTTTCAAATAAAAATTCTTCAATTTAAGAAGCAGAGACCTTTAGCATCTTTTTTAACAGTATTATGCCAGTTTTAGACCAGTTTTTTTATTCAGGTTAAGCTTTTCTCTTATTGGGTGGTTCTCTTTGGTGGTGGAGGCAACTTACTGAATCCTTCTGTACCTTCTTTGCCTCTGTCTTGTAACCCACTAACAGGGGCATTGGCCTATTAATTGCCTTGACAGTGATAAAGGAAATAAGAGGGCATGCTATTTGTCTTTAATGCTGTGTCTCGCATATTACCCCAAGACAAATGGAAACTGTTTCCCAACATGAACTGCTCTCATTTTTTTTCTCCCAGGTAGGCTAAAGACTTGAGGGTGTTTAGAGGTGAGTGCATTCTTTTCTCTGATGTTTTGAGGCCCCTTCAGTGTCAGCAGCTGCAAAGGCAAAGTGTAAAGCAGAGTGTCACAGGCACGTGTGGCTAGCACCTGTGAACTATTAGAGGTCAGCGGTCAAGGAGAGGGCAGTCCCAGAGTGGCCAGAGGTCTTGGAGCAGTGGGAGAGAGATGGACGCTTCTGAATGAAATAACTGTTGTTAGCCACATTGATGACACGTGGCCTCTCGGTCGTCCTGCTTTGTCTTTTTTTCTTTCCTCCACCCTGAACCTCACAAAGACGTAGTGCTGAAACGCTGACCTTGGCACCCCGGCTCAACAAAAGCCACAAAGATAGATGCCTAGTTGGTGAGCTGTTTGAGTCATTGTGTACTGCTCTCGTCATTTTCCCGAGTGCCTCATACAACCCTGAAGAAGCTTTTCTTTTGTTCCTTGGATAATATCAGTAGGTCTGGCTTGAAATATTGAATATACAATATGTGACATGATCAAAGTAGTTTTCTTTAATTATGAGTGATAATAATAAATGTCTTTATCATCCAGGATTATCAGGTTTTAACTCTTGTTCTCTTTTACTTGTCATCATATAGAAGAAATATTCTAATGTGTTGATTAAAGACATTTTATATGATGTTACTCCTCAATTAACAGCATTTACATTTTTATTTGCAGAAATTATGTTAAATTGTATAGCAACCAGGCTCAGTCTAGAAGCTAAAGTAAACAGAATACGAATTAGCATCAAAGGCAGACACTGATGAACTTAGCATACAGGATCTGTGTTAACACATTAGCACACACACACACACAAACACAGAATTTACCTCATTCAATCTAGTAATGACATCATGTGCTGTCATGGATTGACCCCCTTGATATACTATGTTTTAAATAGTTATTATTTCTATTAACGTTATACAAAGTGCTTTATTGCTAATTATAGTAATAAATGCTAAAGTAGGTATATGCTAAAATATAGTCATATCTTGTTATATCCATTTAGCTAGCTAATTGTTTTAAGATTAAATAACAAATTATCTATCATCTTTACCACAGTCAACCTCAGTCTTTGGTAATTGTAGTCATTTAATTTAAAATCAACTGCATATGCTAATGAAATATTAATCCACTGCCAGTTCCTCAGTCTGTGGTAGTGGGAGCTTGGTGTTTTGATGTTTATCTAACTGCAACTGTTAAACCAAATTAGCCTCATAAGATATTTTGTAACATTTCTAACCCTAACCCTAGTAGTGACAGCTTATTAGATAATGGTTAGTTAAATAAAACTGGTTAGCGTTCCTCTTTAGTGGAGTGATGCATCTTGACTGAGATATATAACTATATGATCTAGTGGTAATGGTGGGAATTTAAAATATAATCCACTTTGTACTAAAATAAATAATAAGCACAAACTCTGTTAGCGTTTCCCAAACTGGGGTCATGACCCCACGTGAAGTCTCTTGATTTACAGAGCGAGAAAGTAAACTCTTTTTTTTTAAATACTTTTTTTGCAGTTAAAAGAAGAGTGTGTTAGAATAAAAGTTCAGCAATAAAAATGGCCAAATTTGTCCATCTACTTCTGCTATTTCACTGGCAATTTAAAGAGAAACTGACGGAAGATTAATTAAACATGGATTTACAACATAAATCGTATTTACATATATATATATATATGTGTGTGTGTGTGTGTGTGTGTGTGTATGTGTGTGTGATCATTCTGCATTTGACTAAAAGGATTGGAAACATTAAACTATATTATTGTAATACACATTTACAACAAACAAACTGCAAATATACACATCAAAACATATCAGTATCAATAATCATTACAATAATCAATGAAAACAATCACAATAAGATTTCTGTAAGGGATTAGTAGAGTATAGTAGAGTGTTGAAAAACAGAGCATTAAAAATTCTGACAGGTTCACGTTCCCTTCCACTGGTGTGTCCTTCATCAAAACACTGAGAGTCCAGAGTTTATTAGGCCCAGTGGAGAAAAAAATGTTACCTCCTGCCTCGCTTCCCCAAGACACACTTTGTTAACACATTCAAATGAGGATGATATTCAATCAATAAAGATTAACTTGCCCAAGGTAAGACCATTTTTTTTTCACCCTTACATTCAGAGGAAAAAAGCCAAATACGATTATGCATATGAGCGAGTTATAGTGAGATGAGCACAGTTTAATATATGGTAATTATTTGACAGGATATACTTACACACCGATTAGCATATCAGGAAGACCAGACAGAGATAGAGCGGTAGTGTGTGAGGAATGAAAAAGCAGCGCAGTCTGATAAATCCCCCTGCACCACCCCCAAAACGTACACGAGGAACCAGAGCGGGGCTGCCGTGGGCTTTTTTGTTCGCATATGCTGAGTCTGTGTAGGTCTCCTGATAAAGCATCACATGAGATAGCACACAGAGAAACTGTACTCAGTGCTAACACACAACACATCACAAGGCCATCAATAGAAAGACACAGGGCTTCAGTTTACTCTAGCCAAATCTATTTGTTTCTAGACATGCATGTGTCTTGTGCATGGCAGTCTATAAAGGTAGACAAACTACAAACTGTCAGTTTTGGGTTTATGGAATAGAATTTTTTATTGAATATATATTTCTGTCTGCAGTCTTGTGCCGTTGGCTTTCTAATATCAATAGTGTGGAGGCAGTTTGGAGTCATCCTGACTAATGGACCTCTGGTTAGTGTGTACATCATTGCAAGATGCAATTGTTGTATTGATTAGCACCCAGAAATACTTAGATCAGACAGACAAATATCAGAGGAGATGCAGCATTTCATTCTTGACCTCCGGGTGGTCCAGTATGGTCTGTGTGGTCCAGAAAATTGCCTTATTAACAGTGCTGATTTTTTTTTAACCACTAACCATTTGTGTGGCTATTTTCATATTTAGAGTTTATTCAATTCTATTCGATTCAACATGGAGTGCTGTGATAGAAAAACAATCAATTTTCTAAAATCAGCAAGGTTTTTTCCCCCTTCTACAACTGTAATTTGTGAACACCGTTTTTTATATTATTATTTAGTAAAAAATAAATAAAACTGTTTACCCTTTATCCCTCATCAGCTTCTCAGTTGTCTCTTTTTAGCTCTATTGAAGAAATAAAGTTAGATTCACCCTGACACTGGAGATTCCTTCTGAAATTTAAAAAATGTCTTCTCAGAAAAATATACGATATCAACAATTACATGCTCAGAGTCCCTGAGAATGAGTCTATGAGAATGAGACAATACATGAAATAAAACTCAATACCTCTATGGTTGTTTAATTAAAAAATAAATAAATAAATAAATAAATAAATAAATCCAAAACCTTTAAGAAAAGCAGACAAAAATAATGTCATTGTATCTTGATCTATGAATGAACTGAATATGATCTAAGACAGACAGACAGACAGACAGACAGACAGATAGATAGATAGATAGATAGATAGATAGATAGATAGATAGATAGATAGATAGATATTCAGTTTTATTTGTATAACGCTTTTAACAATGGACATTGTCTCAAAGCAGCTTTACAGAACAGAAGCATAAAAACAACTGTAACAAAATACTCAACAATTATACAAAAATTAGTAAATCAAGAATAATAGCTATTTATATAGTGTGTTTGTATTTATCCCCATTGAGCAAGTCTGAGGTGACTCTGGCGACAGTGGCAAGGAAAAACCAGACTCAAAAGGGAACCTCATCCTCATTTGGGTGACACTGGATTAATTAAAGAAAGAAAGAAAGAAAGATAGATAGATAGATAGATAGATAGATAGATAGATAGATAGATAGATAGATAGATAGATAGCACTTTCTTTATGTGTCTAATCACATAATGGAAAATTCAGACTAAGTAATATGTCATGGAGGCATCTGTTTTTCTATAGTATGTACAGAGGTCTTTCCAAGCATAATGAAAATGTTGTTCATACACACACTAATACACACACACACACACACACACACACACACTAATACACACTGCTTTAGTTTGGTGTTTATTAGGAGTGGTGTCCACCATATCTTTTTCCCTGAGCTCTTCTCTGCTGCTCTGGAGTTACCGGGCGATGTTCAGGTCCATCAAGTGTACCTGACTTTGTCAACAGTGACATCCATGTTGAATGTGGGCTGAATCATGGCCCAAGAGGATCTCACAGCTCCACATGTGAGCCTGTAATTTTCTGCTTCCACATGCGAGAGGATGCAATGAAATGATTTCTATCTATCCCGTCTTTATTTCTGGGGACTTTTCTCATGGCCGCTGCTCTAATTGAATCACCATAGAGTCACTGTATCATTTCTAACTTTGGTATTAAGGTTTAATCAGGCATGCTGGGGACCAGCTTGGTGAGGTGAAGGGGTTCTTTGTGAGGCGCCCATCTGTTTGTGACACCAGGTCCAGTTGGGGCCCTGTGGGTGCAACCATAACAAAGAGAGAGAGAGTGAGAGACTGAGAGAGAGAGAGAGAGAGAGAGAGAGAGAGATAATCATCCTGTTTTGCTTGTAAAGATACTATAAATAATGACTTGTAGATTATCTCTCTCTCTCTCTCTCTCTCTCTCTCTCTATCTCTCCCTCTTTCTGAATCACTCTTCCTGCTGCTACCCATTCCTTGACCCAGAACTTATTCTGAGTTTAATGAGGAAAGTCCCAGAGACAGGAATTCACCCTGGATGGGACACCAGGCCATCGTAGGGCAGAATAACAATTATTCCAAAATAAGGCAACAAACAAACATGATGTCCAAGATCATGATTATATCAATGATATCCTCATTACATAAACATTTATACATCATTTACATTTTAATTCTGTATTTGGCAATTAATCATGATAAATGGTGAATGTGACTTTCTCGTAAATCCTGTGTAATATTTTTTCTGAATGGCGATATGGATCTACTGTATGTAGACACCTTCGAGGAACACAATTGTATAGGATTTCTTGGTCACATTATGATTTCCTTGTGCTGGAACTAAGGGGCCCAAATCTGTTCCAGTATGACAATGGCCCTGTGCACAAAACTAGCTCCAGGAAGACTCCATGAAGGTTAAAAGGCTGTGGTGAAAAAACTCCAGGGTACAGAGCCCTGAACTTAACCCCTTTGAACACCTTTGGGATGAATTAGAAGAAAGTGGAAAGCAAAGGAGGGAACAAATTATAAAACATAGTTTTAGCCAAATAGTGCAGAATAGTGTAGCTTTTTTTTATTATTTTTTTTAATTTGGATATTGTACAATACAAAATCATCATTTCTGTTTGTAGGGTTTTACTTTAAAGTGATATTGCTTGAATAACACAATAATAATATTGTTACATTGTGAAAGTAGAGATTTGAACAGAATCCAAATAACACCCACTAAAATAGTTTCTAAATTAAATAAATAGCTCCTTCACTAGTTCTTAATGAAAAAGATAGGTGTCACATATTGCCTCTCATTAATTTTTCACCTGCTGAGGATTTATTTGAGCATGGCGGCTCATTGGCCTACTGCAGTAGATACTACACTCTGTACTATTAGTGTAGTGAGCTGGAAGCAGAGAGCGGATTTTCTTCCACCCTTCAGCAGCGATTGATTGTGACAGTGGTCTCACCCCTGCTTGCTCTGCACGGTGAAGAGAGGGGGGTCGAGGGGTTTCTACGCATGTTGGCACATTTGATGGGCTTCAGTTCTACTCTCCCATCACTCAGCTGGGGTCATGACCCCACTGTAAACGGCCTGAATGTGGGGGCGGAGGAGGCGGGCGGAGGAGGAGGGGCCGGTCCGGTATCTTCACCTTAACAGCACTCGCTTCCAGATTCAAAGTGAACCCCAGGGCTCTGCTTCAGAGGATATTATGCCCTGTTTCTTCCCCAACAGCCCCTCCTTCATCTCTCCAACCAGGCAGGGGCAGCGGGACAATGCTAAAAACATTAGCATGGTGTAAGTCTCTCATGAGGCAGAGTGGAGAGGAGTGTATTGCAGGGCTGCCTGTGGTTCGAGCCTGTCCTGGCCCAGCAGGTGCACCTGAGTACCGCACACTGACAGCGCTCGTGCTACAACAGCAGAACAGCATGGACGCAGCCCAAAACAAATGGTGCCACAGGCTGGTGGCACTCACTCCCATATGGCTGTAGACACACTCAGGATGGAGGTCATCACTAATCTTTAGAGCAAATGCAAACCGATGCATTAATTAGCATCGGCTCAAAGTGTACTGTACGGAATGAATTTCTTCGACTGGTTGCTTGTTTCTTGTGTTTGTTCACTTGTGTTTTTGTTGTTTCACTCCATTCATGCAAAGTTGATGATAAGTGGTGGCAGATGACACGCTGACTGAAATAGTACTTGAAATCGTGCGTTTCCCCCTGTGGAGTGACTGAAGTGGGTCTTTTGCTGCATTTTGAACAGCTTTTTTAGGTTTCTATATACTGTCTTATCATGGCCTGATGGAGGTTATTTCCTGCTCATTGTCAAGTCTATTGTTGTGAGTGCTGTCTGAGAGGTTTGTACTGAGCCCTATATCTTAGGACAACTGTCACGATCAGCTCTGCAGATGGAGGGGGAGGCTGCTTGAACAGTGTGTGTATGCATGCATATGCATATGTGTGTGTTTGCATATATGTGTATAAGGCTGACTCTGCGGATGCATGTGCATGTAGCCCCATGTCACCCTGCAGTTACTTCTCAGCCAGGACCCATATGCTGGCCCACGCTGCCCTTCAGTATGCCTGTGACCCCGCCCACCCCTCCTGTTGGCCCACCCTGCCTGTCTACACTGGCTACACAAATTAGCACAATGCACAAGTAGGGCCTCCGCACCCCACTTGACATGGGTCTGACCTTTGCAGCGTGGGTGCCTTTGCAATGTGTGTGTGTGTGTGTGTGTGTGTGTTTGTGTGTGTGCGCGTCTCCTTACTATCACACTCGTATGCACGGACCTGCCAGCTGATTGGAAGAGTGTGGGGGTGGGGTGTGTGAAAGCAGGAGGGGTGAGAAAGGGTGCAGGAGGGATCGCTGGGGTTGCCTGGTCAATTAAATTCACATTGGAGATAAATGATTTGCAAATGATATACAAACAAGTAAGTGCCTCATGCTTGAGAGATATCAAGGGCTCCTCTTTCATGGCCTATTGACATGCGAGCTAGAACCTGCCAATGTCCTATAGATCTTACACGCAGACGTAGAATAGATAACACCGACTGGGGAAAAAGTACAGTTTAGATGGACTCAGTTGCTTTTTTAGCTTGCTTTCCAATATCATAGAAAAAATATATATTAAATGACATTTGTATAATTGATATTGACTTTATGATTAATATTTACCTCATTCATATACATTTAATACTGTTAGATAAAGCAGTGTGTGTGTGTGTGTGTGTGTGTGTGTGTGTGTGTTTGTGAATGTGGCTTTGTGGATGTACTTTGTCTCATCTGTAATGTTCTTTGATAGACATAATAATGCTGGAGAGGTTCTAAACACAGGAGCTCTCAAGCCTGTGTGTGTGTGTGTGTGTGTGTGTTTGTGTTCATGTTTGTTTGTATGTGGGTGCACTTTAGTGAAAGCCCTGTTTACAGTCCCCTCTCCGTCTGCTCTCTGAGGAGTTGATGATACTAAAGACACTAAACAGGACCCCGGCTGTGATGGCAGGGGGAGGAGGGTGGGGTGGGAGTATTGGTGCCCCTGCAGCCCTTCACCATTCTGCTCCTTTACAACTTTACAAAATAGCCTTTTAATTTTCCTGAGCGGCTGGGGCGTGTGAGTCCTGCCTGCATCAATCATCATCATGAGGCTGCAGGCGCGAGGCTGCTCCCTAGGGTCCTCTCCCCTTCTGCTGTCCGGGGCCTGCAGCCTGCCTCATTCTCTCTCTCTCTCTCTCTCTCTCTGTTACAGTCACACATTATATTTCTCTCTCCTTCTCTCTCTCTTCTTTTTCTCTCTCCTCTGTCTCATAGTCACTCATTCTCATTCTCTCTCTTACAGTCACTCACCCCCCCCCCCCCTCTCTCTCTGTTACAGTCACACATTATATTTCTCTCTGTTTCTCTCTCTCTTGTTCTTTTTCTCTCTCCTCTGTCTCATAGTCACTCATTCTCATTCTCTCTCTTACAGTCCCTCGGGGGGGGGGGGGGGGGGGGGGGGGGGGGGGGGGGGGGGGGGGGGGGGGGGGGGGGGGGGGGGGGGGGGGGGG